>APFE031136250.1:0-54431 GCA_000404065.3 Pinus taeda | reverse complement strand
GGACCTGAATAACTTCCTCTAGAACACTATAAATACAGGCATTGGGCCAGAGGAGGGGAGGTTGAAAGCTGAACATTCCAAAGGGTAGATGCTGCTGGAATTAGGACTTCCTTGTAGAAGCTGTGAGGAGAGATTACCATCCTTTCTTGTTTCATTTGGAAGTGGGTGAGCTTGTCAAAGTAGAGGAAAACTCTTGCTGGACCCTGGGAGGAACTTGCACAACACCAAGGCTCAGGTTGTAATGGTTTCTTTTGTTTCCTGTTAATATAAATAAGTCCATTCTTCTCAATGATTTGTTATTAATGAATTGTTTCATATACTCCTTGGTCTATATGTTGAATATGTTTTGTTTTATGAGATATTCAGGTGTTATGTAATCGTTTGATTGTTAGTGCATGCAGGTTTCGAAAGTGAAGGAGGAGCTCATCTGGATCGACGAGGCTAGACTACTACAACAGCGTTGGACTACAGGTAGGATCAAAACACTTGATTTCTTGTATGGTAAATGCATGTTTAGAGAAGGATTTATCTTAATTGTCTTGTTTGTCACTAGAAAGTCTTAGGCTTCTAGGGAGGTTGGTTTTGTCCGCAAGATTAACTCTTTCCGCATGACACTAAGGCTCAACAATTTGAGTTGATTTATGCACAATTGAGATACCTTTACATGGAAATCTTAGATGCCCTACAACCACAACCTTTCAACAAAGAGAAACTGGGGGCATCAAATTTTTTTGATGGACTTCTTGGGTCCATTACCCAATATAACCTTTAGCCTAGGAATCAATTTCCATGCATTATTCATGAAAATCAATATGGTCCACCCCCCACGTCTCCTACTATGGGTGGGGCATCACTTGCACCTACACCCATGATGGGAAGATGTTATTAGAACCCTTTTGTTACATCTATTTCCCCTGCCACACATGGCACAAGTTACTCTACCTTTCATAATTCTAATGGGATGCCAACATCCCAAGCTTCCTATAGGAATCCTATACAAGGAAACCTTACTTCTCTTTCCCAATCCCACACCAATCTAACACTACAAACCAATATCCTTAGTAAAACTCATGTGTTAATTTCATCTAACCTTTATTTACCCAATAGCAGAAGGCCTTTGAGAAAACTAATATGTCCAACCTCCCTTCCCAACAAAACAATGGAAATAAAGAAGGAAAGAACAATGAAAAAGGAAATAAGGGGTGGGTGGAAACCCATAGCAGTGAAAATTCATGGGGTGGGGACAACCACCAAAATAAAATTCAAAATTACAACCAAGGTCCTAACAATTCACAATAACAAGGAAAGCATAATTGTCTTCTAAATAACTTCCCTTGTGAACGATGCAGAGAGTATGGAAATTACACACACCACTAACCCCAAATAGTTGAATCCAAATGCATGAATGAGTTTATGGGTATTCATGGCCCTAGTGTCCAACCTGGAGTCAACCAGTAAACTGTTGTACTATAAAATCCCTTCCCTGAACAGGGGATCATAGTTAACCAATAAGATAGATCAATAACACCATAGTAGGAAATCCACAAGATGCCACCATTGAGGACATTTATATGAATTCTACATATATCTCACTACAAACCCACCATGGTGATTATGGCCCACCTCCTAAGTTGAACCCCTCTTCCACAGACATTGTGTCATCTACTTCCACTACACCATTGACAATCCCACATCCCATAATTGATCCAATTTCAATATTGACTAAAGGACCACTAAGGTGCACCTCTCATGATGCAAAAGCAACACATAGATATAGCATCATTCATAACCTAGATCAACCCCCTGCTGCCATGTCAAAATTAGGGTTTCTTCAAACTTTCATAATGAAATGGAAGGAAATTATATTAACATTAGGGGAAATTGACCCTTTCGATTCAAATTTGATTTAGAGAACTCATAACCATTACTCCCACTATTGGTCACCTTCCAGATCCCTATCACCATCCAACATCACCATTAAACATTGCATAATTAATGAGGATGCATCCGCTTGTGTCATGTCTAGAACTATGTGGCAAAAATTAGGATCCTCAAAACTTGACCTCATTAATCACCCTAAGGACATATGATACTTTCCCTTTGTAACATGTCAACCTCTTTCAAAATGTACATGTGGAACTTGTAGGTAAAATAGTCCTTATTGATATTTAGGTTTTTAATGCCCCTTTATATTACAAAATTTTATTTGAATGAAGTTATATGTACATCGTGAAGGTTGTATCCCTCCCAGTATTCCATACCATGAGCTTTCCCCATAATGGAAATATTATGACCATAAACCAACTAACACACTGTGAGCCCAAAACATCACCTTTGGTAGATAGTGTGTTACCATTTGTTTAGTTGCAACATGAACTCATCCCTTATTTTACAAAAGTAGTTCCTGTAATATTCAAATATTCCTCTCTCCTCAGTACATACCCTAGAGATTCCCCCATAGTGCCTACTCCTAGTTATGTCCCTATTTGCATGGTTACTATGACTCCCAAATAATCACTTCAAGAGACTCAACCACTAGTGGTATAATTTGATAAGGCTCCCATGAGTGACACACCATTCATCCTTAATGTGATCACTCAAACCCATTTCGAGTACCCACCACTTATTTTTTCATCATATCAAGTGATGGCCACATGAATCCTAACCAATATCATTCTAGCATTTCCCATATAGTATTTGGCACCTTCTGCCACATCCTTAAGGCTAGAAACCATACTTATTGGATATATATAACCCACCTCATCATCAGCTAACCAAAATCCTACTGAGTCACCAAATTTGAAGAGGACACCAGAAGGCACCAAGAAATGGGCTAGGGGCAAGCAGAAATATAAATAGGATTCCTCAATAGCATCCACCCCTAGGGTTATTCCCCCTTGCATCGTTTGTGATACTCAAGATCAACCTACCAACCTATGCCTTACCATTTCAAAGATGATCTCATTCATGCCCCATATGCACCTCTTTTTCTCCCCACTCCATCAGTTGTTGGAGATGTTCCTTTGCACACTAAAATCATACTAACCATCTATGCACCATTTTCACCCAACATGATCAAAATGTGCATCACTATCTATATCTCCCCCGTTTTTGAGATGCATTGGTGGAATTAAATCAAACATCGATTTTAGTTCTAAGACTCCCACCGACTCTATATGTCAAGGATGCCCCATCTACCATTTATTACATGACTACATTTTTCAATTAGTGACAATCACATCAATTTTATTTGTGCGGAGATGGAAACCACTTCATTTTAGCTTTGTCCCTTGATCATCATACATCACCTACAAGAAATCACATATCAAGAATTACCCAGTCTAAGATGATTTAAGCAGTGATACATGTTCTAATCGACACCCCTAGAACCCCAATTTCCTCCAACAATACAAGGTATAAATCAGCTCAATCCATGGCTATGCCCACAACTATTCAACCATTGGAGGTGTGGCGTGCCCTTCCACTAAGGGCAAGACAACAAATACCACCTCTCCCAAATTCCAATGACCCACATAACCATGAGCACATCTACTTCATTTCCTCCTTTGTGTGGGGAATATCTATTAATTTTTGTAGCATCGAATGGTGTTCTAGTCTCAAAATTTTGAAGAGAAGCTAAAACATAGGAGTTCTCTAAAACCTATAAATTGTTTCTGGAAATTCCACCTAGAGATGGATCAGTTAAATTAATTGACCATAATTAAATTTTTCTTCTTAGTAAAAATGGTTAATTAATAGTAATTAATTGAGAAAGGTGATAATTCTCTTGAAACTCACACAAATCGACTTGAATATGATCTCAACCATCGATTAGGTTTTAGTCTTGTTTGTCAGAATCCCAACTTTAGATTATAAGAATAGGTCGATGGGTAGATGGAGGACACACTAGTGCAAATACTTAGTGATCAAGGCAATTCAATTAAGCAATGAGATCGAGTGAGTGATAGAGTAGCAAGTGTCAAAGGGGAAAAGATAGTGAATCCGAAGGAAGTTTTCTAGTTCCGATGAGCAGCAGCAAGTGACAGAGTATTCCACAGAGAGGTTGTGTAGATCCCTGCACCGACAACTTCAAAGGCAAATCGATTTAGATGTGGGGAAGATCGATTTCAGCATCTGAAGGCTAGGAAGATTTTCCAAAGTGTTAGAGATAGGTAGGGCAACTTGTTGTGAGGGTGATTTCAGGCACATGTGTGAGGCATATGCGTAGAAACAACGTAGAAGGAGCATACGGAGGGTTGAACAACTAGCCTTCATAGGGAGCTAGTAGCCGAGATTTTCAGTGGAGAGAGAGAAAAATTCTCTCTAATATTTTTTTTAGATTTCTTGCTGAGAATTGCCAGTATTTTGGCATCTAGATTGTACTTAGAATATTTCACTGTTGCATAATAATAAAACCCTCAACTGTTTCACTAATTTTCCCACATTGAATTTTTCGGGACATTTTTTGAAAAACAATGTGTCATAATTTTTTTTTATATGCTAGCATTTCTCAGTTTCCAACATTTTTACTTCCACAATGTTTATTTTATTTTGTGAAGAAATTGCATTGTGATTAATTCAATATTAATCAATAAATTAATAAACTGAATAATTAGTTAAGAGAATTAATTCCAGTTGTTGCATATTTGATGGACAGGAAGCTCAGAGGCAAAAGGGAGAAAATTTTATTGTTCAAGTGGGATCAACAGGCTGAGATTTTTTGAGGTTGTGCATTGCCTAGCCAGGCAATGAGAATTGTTGGGAAAGGTTTTGATTTTCCAATTGTAGTGGCAAGAAAATTCAATTTGTCCATAAAATTGATTCCAACAAATAAAGGGAGAAACAACTCGGTATTTTTTGCTGAGCATGTTTCTTGACTAGGCATAGAAGGGTTTTGCAACATTTTTCTAGAGTAGAATCAGCATCAGGTGGAAGAGAAAGTGCACACACAGAGGGAATTTCCTTCAAAGGATTTCTAGTTTAGAAGTCCAATATCTCCAATTGTAGATGGCAGTAGAAGTTAGCAGATATGTGCACTCCGTTAGGGAGTTTGAGTAGTTGAGAAACAAGCCAACCAAGAAAAGGAAGAGGTTCCTATTTATTTCTCCAGTATTTGAGTTTCGTAGATTTTGTGGCTTTTCAGAGATGGACATACTAGATTGCCAAAGGAGGTCATGTGAGTTAGCCAAAATGTACATCTGGGCAATATATCGGTTTCTAGTTATCAAAGACAAGTGTCGAAGGAAGTGTGAGTTACAAAGTGAAGAAGGATCCCAAACAGGAATCAAGCACAAAATGAGATAGTGGAGCACTAGATCTAGGTGGAGGTGGAGCTTGATACTTCAATGTGTCAAGTTGAGCAAGGTCCAGTGCAAATGAAACAAGGAGATCAGTTAGATCAGTTCCAGATTGTTGTTGCAAGACCATCACCTTTGCTACAGGGTCCCATAGTGTCATAGTAGCAAGTTCGGTGTCAGCAGGTGTAGCCATCCATTCAGATGAGAGTTGCAAAACTAGTTGTAGTTAGTACACGTGAGACAGTTGCAGAGCTATTTATAGTGACACAGAAAGTGTGAATTGCCCAGTTGCAGTGTGCAGGTGCATTCTAGCCAAAATATTCCCAACACATAACTACACAATCTAGTTTCCAATACAAGGGAACAGTGCGAGTTGCCAAAAGGGAGCATAGTTATTTCCCATAGGGAGATCAAGACTCGGAAGAAGTCTAGCATTAGAGGGAGCATCCCTATGGAACTTACCACTTCAGGATCTGGGGAGATCAGTCCCATTTTTGTAGTTGTAACAGCAGCAGTATGAGTATATCAAAGTTCTAAGTTGCACAGAGATTTGGGCAAAGTCCAGTGAGGCAAACATTGGATGGAGTTGGCATCGGACAGTGTTTCCCCGTCGATCATTACCTTGATATAGGATCCCATAGATTCAGTGGAAAGAGGACCATTGTTAGTTGATGCAGTCAAATTCCAAAGTGACAATTGCATACTAGTAACAGTGAGATGTTAAGGAGCGCAAAGCAGTGTTGACAACAGAATAGGAGGCTCATTAGCCAAGTCAGCAGCAACGCAAATTTCCCAGTGGGATGTGTAGAGGCTAGTAGAAGTCAGAGGATCATGAGACAGTTACAGCACAAACACACAGTTGATTCAGTATTTTGGATGCTTCTTAGTTGCATTAGTTGTAGTAGCAACGACAATAGTTGAGGGAGTTGAGTTGCAGTGCAGATGCAGAGTTGGCAGCAATACAGATTGTATAGTGCAATGTCAATAGCAACAGAGATGCATCATGGTTCAGTTATAGTTAGTGGTAGATGAATCAGAGTTAATGCAGTGGTCGATGGACAATGACTGAGGGAACAACGCAGTGATTAATAGAGCAGCATTTTGATTGAGGGAGTAGCGAAGTCATTTCTACCTAAGTTTCCTATCAGACATTAGTAGTGTGTATGGGAGGATGATGTAGGGACAGGGTGTTGTAGTAGTTCATCACTATAACGCATTCCTCGCTAAAAGGAAGAGTTAGTTTTTATAGCATCATATGGTTTTCTAGTCTCAAAACATTATGGAGAGGCTAAAACACAGGAGTTCTCCAAAACCCATAAATAATTTTTAGAAACTCCACCTAGAAATGGCTCGATTAAATTAATTGACCATAATTAAAAATTTCCTAACTTAGGAAAAATGGTTAATTAATAATAATTAATTGAGAAAGGTGAAAATTCTATAGAAACTCATAAGTATTGACTTGGATATGATCTCAACCATCGATTAAGTTTTAATCTTGGTCGTTGGAATCCCAACTAGAGATTATAAGAAGAGGTTAATGGGTATATGGAGGACACACCACTGCAAATACTCAGTGATCAAGGTAGTTTGATTCAGCCATGATATTGAGCTAGTGATCAAGTAACAAGTGTCAGTGGGGCAGAGACAGTAAATCTAGAGGAAGTTTTCTAGTTCCGGTGAGTAGTAGCAAGTGACAAAGTATTCCACAGAGAGGTTGCGCAGAGGCCTGCATAGGAAGCTTTAGAGGTAGTTCAATTTAGTTGTGGGAAATATCAATTCAGCATCCATAGGCCATGAATATTTTCCAGAGTACTAGAGAGTCACTTCTAGTAGTCAATACAGGAAAGACGGCTTGTTGTGAGGATGATTTTAGCCACATGTGTAACGCATTTGTGTAGAAGCAGTGTAGAAGGAGAATGTGAAGGGTTGAATGGATAACCTTCAGATGGAGCCAGTAGTCGGGATTGTCAATGCAGAGAGGGAAAATCTCTCTTGAATATTTTTTTTTCATATTTCTTGCTAAGGATTGTCGGTATTTCATCATCCAGATTGTACCCAGATTGTTTCACTGCTGCATAATAATAAAACCCTCAATTATTGCACTAATTTTCCCACATTGAGTTTTTCTGGGGACATTTGTCCAAAAATAATGGTGTCATAATTTTTTCTGTGTGCTAAAATTTTTTAGTTTCCAACATTTTTACTTCTACAACGTTCATTTTATTTTGTGAAGCAACTGCAATTTGATTAGTTTGATTTTAATTAGTAAATTAATAAATTGAATAATCAGTTAGGAGAATTAATTTCAGTTATCGCATTTCAAGGAATTTTCATAATATTTTTAGTCACCTACTTATCATTTATTAGTTTTGTGATTGACTCGTCAATAAAATATATTAGCCAATGATGACGGTTTCAACCCAAGATGTTTGCATCATTTCCTCCACTAGTGGCCCTATAAAATCTAGCATGGTGTTGCATTTTTCTACCCCATACAATACCTCCACGTTCCCAATATGTTTACATCATTTCCTCCACTGTTGGCCCTATAGAATCAAACTTGATGTTTCATTTGTGTACCCCATACACTACCCTCTTTGTCAGAATTATTCCATTCATATGAAGAAATTATTTAAGTAATGATAACATTTGACCAACCTTGGGACACCATGCACCATTATTCCTTCTTTTTACTTGAAGGTGCATTAAAACCATTGGTTCCACCTATAGTAAATGTATGGGCATTTGAAACCAAATATTTCATTTTGCCACACCACGTCATTTGGTTCAAGAATCCTATTCCTTCACCGGGCACCTTCAAGAAAGGTAATATGGCCAACATCTCACAAACAATAAAAATCAACATATCTACTAAGCATGGCATCATTACATATTTATCATTGGGGGAATCTTGTTCACCTAAGGAGGTCATAGCCTACATGTTCCTATTTCAATAATTTCGATATATTTTTGCTTGATCATATGCTAAAATGCTCGATGTGGGTCGCATAATTGTGTAACATCATATCGACACATAGGCCTACTACTTCTCTAGTATGGTGGAAGAAATGTCCACTACACCAATATAAATTGATGGATTTCAAAGCCAAAATTGATAAGTTTCATAAATAATGCTTCATCTACCCCACTGTTTATACATTATGGTTTTCAAGCTCAATCCCCCTTATGAAAAAGTAGGGCAACATTCGAATTTTTATTAACTTTTGGGATCTATAAAAAGTATGTCAGAAAGATAATTCCCTTATTTCATTCATTGCTCAAGTAGTTAATGCTTGCGTGGGACATGAATATTTATCCTTTATGAATGGATTCTCAAGATAAAATCATATTCATATCTACTACGTGAATCAGTGCAATATCACCTTCACCACACATTGGGGTACTTTTTCTTACCACGTTATTCCCTTTGGACTCAAGAATGCTAGAGCCACTTTCTAGCAAGCCATGAACTACATTTTCCATGATTTGGCTCATCTCATACTCGCTTACTTGGATGATCGCACTGCTCATTCTAAGAAGTGTTCTCAACACCTTGAGGATATATACATAGTCCTCCAACATTGTAAACAAAAAAACTACACTTGAACCCTTTCAAGTACATTTTTTGTGTGCCCGTTGAATAGTTTCTAGGGTTCATTCTCTCATATCAAGGGATTATAGTTGATCCCCTAAATATTCAAGACATATGAGAGATCCCTCGACCCAAAACTTTGTGACAACTATAGAGCCTTCAAGGCAAGGTCAACTTCCTATGAATTTTTGTCCCTAAGTATGCCACTTATGCTCATGGTCTTATACATAACCTTCATTAGGATATCCTATTCTTATGGGATGAACAAGCTCAACAATCTTTTTATGCTTTAAAGGACACATTGTGAAAATCCCCAATGATTAGTCCTCATAATTTCACTAAGGATTATACCCTCTACTTGTCAACATCATAATATGTCATCTCTATGGTACTAATTCAAGGAGATGAAAATTAAGAACATGCCATCCACTACGTGAGTAAAAACCTATTAGGACCATACCTCAATTATGAATAGGAATAAAATCTCTCTCTCATGTTAGTGCATGTACTCTAGAAAATACACCTTTACATCATCCTCAAGGCCATGAAAGTAGTCGCAAGATCTAACTCCATTCGTTACTTGTTCAATTGCATAATGATGAACCATAAGTTTACTTGATGGATAATCATACTTCAAGAATTTGATCATGAATTTTCCTCCCAAGAGTAAAAATGCCCTTATATTTGCAAAATTCATCACAAAACTCCCATCAAACACTAAGTATTAACTAGTCAACGACAATTTCCCTATTGAACATCTCTTAGTTATCTCATCTAGTGATTGTTGGTACTGTGAAATTATCTATTTTCATACTCAAAATTTTGGGTATCACCTTTCCCATGATGACCATCATTGAATTCACCAAAAATCCCATTAATATCACCTCACTGGAGATGTGTTATATAGATGTGGTGTTAATAGTATCTTATATAAATGCATCACGTTAGAAGAAGATGAGAAAGTATTAAATGACTACTCTAGTGGATCTATGAGGCATTTGTCTAGGATGTCCACCACCCAAAAAATCCTTCATTTTGGTTATTTTTGGCCCATATTCTTCTGTCATTGCATTAAAGTATTCAAATAATGCATGAAATGACAACTTTTTTTCTGTAAAACATGAGCACCTCTTTCTCCTTTACATCTTCTTATCGCAACAACCCCCTTTTGTAAATGGGGCATTGACTTCATGCCTATAATCTGTTGTCTAATAACATCCACAAATACATTGTTGTTAGTTTATGTAGCATTGAACAGGTCTTCTAGTCTCAGATAATGCTAAGAGTCTAAGGAACACTAGATCTCCAAAACTCGAAAAAAAATTCACGAGATAAGCTTGGGAAACACCTTAATTAAATTAATTTACCATAATTAAAATATTCCTAAGTCTAACTTAGGAAAAGTGGAAAATTAATATAATTAATTAAGGATGTTTAAGATTTCTCTAGGGACTTCTATTGATGAAGTATAATTGATCTTAGCCCCATCAATAGTGATTAAATCGTGGTCATTGAGACTCCAATGATAGATTATAAAAGGATATCGAAGGGCTTAGAGATAGCATCATAGGGTGATCAGTTGGGAGAGGTAGATTGAGATACCCTTTTGCAATCTTCAGCAAGGGCGTAGTTCGATCCAAGGAAAGAGTATCAGAAAAGGGGAGCAGCAAAAATTTGGGAGAAAATATCTGAAAGATAGACTCCCAATATTTTCCAGTGTTGGAGTGGCAAGCCCAGGGGAGGCCAAATACATTTGCAGAGGATGTTACATAAGAAATGAAAATAGCTAGAAACCATAGTGTGAGTTGATTCAGTTGTGTGACATCAAAGCAACTTCCAAGAGGCAAAGCGAGACACTTCCATAGGTAGAGGGAGGCTAGATTGCCTAGTTGGAGGCAGATTCATGGTTTTTCATGTTTCTTAGAGGTTGTAGTGCATGTTCCAAGGAGTAGTGTGAATTGCTAATGTGCAGCACGAGCAAGCCAAAGGAGGCTATTTTGGCTTGCAAGGGAAATCTGGGATCTCTACATTCTTTTTCCTGGTGTGATCGATATTTGCTGGAGAATTTCTAGTTGGGAATTTAGTTGTAATAATTCTCAAATTTTTGCTTAATAAAAATAAACCCTCATCTATTGCACTGGTTTTCCCTTCCAGGTTTTTTTAGGGACATTTAGTCCAAAAATATTGGTGTAATTTTTATTTTGTGTGTGCATCTATTTCTTAGTTCCAATTTTAATTTTGTAGTGTTTTTTTATTGTGAAGAATGCATCAGTGATTTATTCTTTATTTTCCATAAACAAATAAAGTACTAATAATTTAGAAGAATAACTCTATTTGGTGCATTCATGGAAATTTCACATGGTATAAGAGCATTGTTGATCAGATCAAAAGCTCATAAGTGAAGGAACTAAAATTGTGTAGTTTCAGAGGGAGATCTAATATTACAATAATTCCATATCTACGCAATCCATCTAGGCAATGCGAATTATTAGGGAGGAAAATCAATTTCCATAACCAAAGAGGAGGAAAATCTCGATCCTTCCATAAGAAATAACAACAGGAAATGGATTTTCCATATATAGGGTTCCATTGAGCAAATCAGTGAATTCGCAGAGTAGATTTGGGTGCATAGATCGGCAACAAGGGTTTGCGGTTTTAGATCTGTGCACGGAAGGAAGAGAAAAGCACTCAAAAAGGGAATTTCTAGAAATTCTATAAGGGTTCCTAGTTTTCGAGAAGGAGGTTGTGATTTCCAACAACAAAAGGCCAAAACATATTTTTCAGTCCACCCAGTATGAGTTCCATGGTTAGCATTGCATGTGCCAGATTCTAGAGAAGGACTAGTGGGAGGTAGAGCGAGTTACCCAGTAGAAGAAATACATAGTGTGAGTTCCGGGAAGGACACTAGAGGCAGCTATAGAAGCATATATGTGAATTTCCATAGGAAGTGCGAGTGCATAGAAGGCCAAGGTAGACTATCGAAAGGAGGAGATTTATAGAATATATTTCTCTATTTTATTTGAGTTTCATAGACATGGCCACAATAGGAATATGAGATAAGGACAAACTGATAGAGCCTCTAATTTTAGCACTTGGGAATCCAAAATGCAATTCTACTAGATGAGCATGGCTTGAAGAACTTTTTGAAAAATAACATGGAAGAACCAGTAGATCCACAATAGTCAGAAACATTCAAGAAAGAGACAGCCAAAACTAAGAGGATGGTCCTAGATGGAGTTTGGGATCACATTGTCCTGCATATTGCAGATAAGAATACAACAAAGGACGTGTAGGATGTCATCATGAATTTGTACCAGGATCCATCTTGGAATCAAAAAATTATTCTCAAGGAGAATTTGAGGACCTCTAAAATGAAAAATGGTGAGGATGTTACTTCCTACCTCACCAAGATTCAAGGAATCAGAGACGAACCTTCAGTTGTATGTGAGAAATTAGTAGACAGTGGGTTGCTTTTCACGGCTCTCAATGGATTCTCCAAGGAGTGGTGTACATTCATCCAAGACATCTTTGGGTGGGACGCACTTCCAGGATGGGATCTCCTATGGAGCGACTTCACTCAGGAGGAGCTAAGGATAAACCTCACAGAAGGTACTATCAGCAGTAGTAGCAAGGGACCGAAGGTGGAAAAGAAAGAGGAGAACATAACCCTTACAGGTAAAGACAAAGTGAAGAAGGGTCCCATTAGGGACATAAATCAAAAGGATGAGAGAAGAAAATGACCTGTTGAAGATCATGTGCTTTAGATGCGATGAATTTGGTCACTAAGTCACCTAGTTTCCCAAGATGAATAAGGACAAGAAGGGGCGGCATCAGATAACAACTTCAGCATAGATGGATGAGTTGACCCCTAGACTGGAGGAATTCACATTAATAGCAAAAACATCTCCAAATGGAGGAGGAGCATGATGCCTCAGATACCAATCTGGGTAGGGTCCATGGGTGAGCAACAAGAATTGTAGATCAGATCCAGTTATTGTTCACATGGATCATTAGCTTTGCTACAAGAGCCCACAGTACAAAGTAATAGGAGGATGGAGGTGTTCAAAAGGCGCAATTAGATCTTGATGGATCAGAGACTCAGTAGACAGTATAGAGCTAGTTGCAATCAGGGACTCAAGGGGACAGTTGAAGGAGTCAATTGGTGTCACAGTAGATCACAGATTGATTCAGCTACAGTTAGTAGTAGGTGGATCAGATTATGCATAGTGGATGATGGACAGTGGTGCCAGGTTGACTTCTTCACAATGATTTCCAGTGACACGGAGTCATATCAATTGAGATGTGAAGAACGAAGGTACAAAAAAAGTCAGACATTAGCACCATGGAGCATTCCATCTACAACATGTACCCATAGAGCATAAAGTTGCAGATATACTCATGAAAGCACTAGGGAGAGCTAAGTTCATCTATTTCAAAGAACAGATGGGTGTAGTGGAGAACACCTTCCTCGCTAAGAGGTAGATTTATTTTTTGTAGCATCAGATAGATGTTCTAGTCTCAGATGATGCTAAGAGGCTAAGGAACACCATACCTCCAAAACCAAGAAAAGGTTTCACAAGATAAGCTTGGGAAACACCTTCATTAAATTATTTTTCCATCATTAAATATATTTCCTAAGTCTAACTTAGGAAAAGTGGTAAATTAAAGATAATCAATTAAGGATGTTTGAGATTGATCTAGAGACTTCTATTGATGAAGTCTAATTGATCTTAGTCATATATAGTGATTAAATTGTGGTTGTTGAGACTCTGAAGATAGATTATAAGAGTAGGTTGAAGGGCTTGGAGATAGCATCAAAGGGTGATCAGTTGAGAGAGGTAGATTGAGCTACACAGTTTTCACTCTTTAGCAAGGGCACAATTCAATCTAGTGAAATAGAATCAGAGAGGGAGGAGCAAAAATTTGGGAGTAAAGATCTAGATGAGATATTCCTAGTATTTTCTAATGTTGAAGTGGCAAGAAAAGCGAGGTCAAATACATCTGCAAAGGAGGTTTTACATGCAGTGGGAATAGCTAGAAACCCTAGTGCGAGTTTCCAAAAGAGAGTTGATTTAGTTTTCAGAGGTTATGTCATCTTCTAGGAGGCAAATTGAGTCACTTCTAGAGGCAAAGGGAGGCTAGACAGCCCAATTGGAGGTAGATCTAGGGTTGTGTGTGTTTCTTAGAGGTTGTAGTTCGCGTTCCAAGGAGTAGTGTGAGTTTCCAATGTGGGGTGTCAGAAGGCTAGAGGAGGCCGAGTTGGTTTGCAGAGGAGAACTTGGATCTCCAAATTATTTTTTCTGTTTGGCATCCATTTGTAATAATTCTCAAACTGCAGCATAAAAAAATAAACCCTCATCTACTGCATCGGTTTTCCCTTCGTGGTTTTTCAAAAATGTTTAGTCCAAAAATATTGGTGTCAATTTTATTTTGTTTGTGTATCTATTTCTCTGTACCTATTTTAATTCCACAGACATTTTTTTATTATGAAAAATGCAATAGTGATTTTTTCATTATTTGTCGTAAACAAATAAGTTTCTAACAAGTTAGAAGAATAAACTCGGGTTGGTACATTCATTGAAATTTCACATTCATTGTAATCATCATCAAATACTTTACGAAGTGGGTCAAAGACACACCCATATTCAATATTATTGTTGAAACTTTGTCACGCTATCAAACAAATTGGCATCCCCAAGGAGTTAGTGTCCAATCATGGTAAGTACTTTGAGAATGAGGTTTTTCAAGAATTCTCATCACATCTTGGTTTCACCCACGAGTTTGCATCACCATAATACCCTCAATTAATGCCCATAATGTCGAAGTTGTTGACAAAGTCCTTAAAATGATGTTATAATGATTGGTGAACAAGTTCAAAGACTAATTAGCATCAAATATTATTCTCCACCCTTTGGGTGTATTTCACTTCAGTTAAAACCTCCACCAAATTCACACTTGTCCACCTCGTGCACATTATCAAAGCAGTTCTTCCTATCATATGTGAAATCCCCACACTATTCATGTCCATGGAACTTATACCTAGCACCTCTCCCATTAAGAAATTCCTTGTTACACTAGAAAATGTCGACAAATATCACTAGCACAATGAGGCCACTAAAATATGACTCAAAGCCTTATTCAACTATAATTTTAACCCTCGTACATTTAATGAAGGGGGGGCTAATCTTTGTTATGATGTAACCATTAAATCCTTGGGTCCAAAGAAGTTCAAAACATTGTGGAAAGGACCCTAAATCTTCAAACATTTCCTCATAAAAGGGGAATACGTTTTAGTAAGTCTTAATGGCACATGTCTTAAAGATTTGGCCAAAGAACTTTATGTCATAAAATTGCACTCATATTTCTTATCACCCCCTATCTACTATTTGTATGCGATATTCTTATGACTGTTGATTGAGTCAATATGGTATCATCTCATTTATCATTATATTTTCTTTGCTTGTCATTTTGATTTGCCACTAGTGTATTTCATAGGTTTGACTAAAAATGCAAGTTGATGGGATCATAATATGGCCTTTATGGCTTGGCGCATTTATTCCCTTAATCAAACCTTTCTCTATATAGGCATATTTTGTATTGGGTTAGCAAAACATAAGCAAGACAAGTACCTTGCCATCATAGGATTGTTAGTTGATGCCACCTACATGTCCATTCACTACCTCTATGTGCTCCTTGGTTCTCAGCTCATCATCACATAATTGAAAGGAGCCCTTCATGTTCATAATCTTTCCCTTTTTAGAAAATACCTAGAAGCCAAGTTGTTAGTACATAATTTTGACCAAGTCGCATTCATACATATACCACAAAGTCAAAATTGTGTCATTGACCAAATTATAACATTTTAGATTGGTAAGCTTTACATTAACGGTAGTTGCTCAAGATCCATCTACAGGCATGTGTAATCAACCATCAATTATGAAACATGTTTAAACTATGTCAAACATCATAAATCATAACAGGCAAAGAAAAGGTATGTACATCCATCATACACATCATATCATAGGAACATATACATATATATATATTCTATATATATAATATATATATATATATATATATATATATATATATATATAATATTATATATATATATATATATATATATAGGTTACAAAAGTACCTTAGGATGTCGGTCATCACTCAGGTCCAAGCATGGAATCAATTTGACTATATCCACAGGGGGTTACCTTCATAACGATTTCCCCCACCTATGAAAATATGTGTGTGTGTGTGTGTGTGTGCGCGTGTGTGTCACGTAAATGTATCCCCATCTACTAGGATGGTAACGCATGAACCTCTCTAGGTTCCCCCTCTCCCTCTTGTTGGAGCCTCCTCATGACCCTGTGACACCAAAATGGGAAGTGTCTCTACTACTACTACCACTTTCCTTAGTTGAGTCTCCACTCTCGATATGGTTTACCCACTACATCCACCACATCTTCCCCCAATATGTCCTAGCCACCCTCTAAGATATCCTATAGCACCATATCCATTTGTTGTTGCTTGTCCTTGTCACATTTCTATAGCTTGTTAACTTCCTCTTGAAGATGTTGTATCTCCTCATATTGGGCATCCTCGCCCTATCTCTTCTCCTCCCATACATGGGAAGGTCTAACTCCAAAATTAAATCGACTCATTTTCCAGGGTTGCACTTCACCCTTGGGCTCACCCTCGACAAGGAAAATTCAACTAATGCATCAAGTAGTTGAGCCACTCTCCTTGACGTGGCTCATTTTTAAAAATGGGACCTCCATGACCACATGGCACCATATATTCAACCACAAATCATGCAAAATGTTATTCATGAACCATATCAAATCAAATATCTATCAAAATATTGGCCAAAAAAACAATAATTAACATGCATACCTAAGCATCCCTTAACCTCACATGGAGGAAATGTTGTGTTGGGACCATGCCGAAAATCCATGTCGACATATGGGTATTGCAGGATGATCTCAGGCATCTATAACCACTATTTCTCTACTATTTTCATATAGTAGTGTCTGACCTCCCTATCACCCTCCTAAATCATCAAGCTAACCCATTTCTCAATCCTCGACAACTCAAAGGCATGCATCCACCTGAACCTATAGGTTAATGAGCACCAACTACCTAAAGAAAAAGTTGCACAATATAGTCATGAATGTGAACTCCGATAGTCAGCCCTCGATGCATCAAGTTAGCTAAGCGACCATGGATGCATACCCAACTGAAGAAGTTCCCTTGAACTTTAATCTCTAAAATTCCCATTTTGCTTTCCTATGATGTGATGGCTAGGAGTCCCATCACACATCCGTACAATAAATTTCACTACAACATGAATAGTTGCATCCCATTTGTGGCCGATACAAATGGTTCCTCCCTCCATGGTGCCCTCATTGTAACATTTACATGCCCAATCCACTAAAGTGAGATGTGGGCGTGGTGGCTCAAGGGAGACCTACTCCCAACATGGCTACAACCTTGTCAAAAAATATATATTGACCTTGGTTGATATCTTAAGGATATCCCCTCGCACCTCGAAAGCCCCTTGGTGAGGTCATCAACACACCACAAAAAATCACAATAGCTCCTTTTGTGATTGAATCATGGTGCTAGAAGTACTTTAGCATCCCACAACATGTAAACTCCCACTATGCACCTAGATATATATCCACTGCCTCATAGATCGTCGCATAGTCTCTCTCATGCCAATGAACTAGGGTTGATTGTAACATAATTGCATGTTATTCTTCATTGGTAGTTGCAAACATAAACTCTTTGTTGCATATGCCTTATTGTACCTTTATTAGTTGCACAAACCCATATAATTGTGTCATTTGCAATTGTGTGGGGTGCCACACAATTGTCTCACATATAGTTGCATACATCACTATGAATATGTGTCTCTCAATCATTTGATTACCCATGTGGTTGTGCCATATGAAATCACATATTTCTGCATGTATGTCAAACTTAATTGCGCAATCCTACCTGATACATTTGCACATATCTAGGTCACTGTCATGTCGTTAACCACGTGGTTAACCATGTAGCTTAACCATACACAATCATGTGCATATGAATGACTATCTATCCCATTCCCATATATGTATATGTATATGTATATGTATACATATACATACATACATACATACATACATACATACATACATATATATATCTATATATATATATATATCCATGACTCTTCTCGAGTTTCCCATGTGGGTCTCCATGACTATTCTGGAGTTGCCAACATGATTGTTGGCCTATTTTTCCAAAAATAATCATACTTCCCCCATGGAGTATATTACCCCTAGCTTACTGCAAAATTCACACATTGTAGGGTTCCAAGACTCACCAATACATTGTACACTCAGAAAAGGTCATCAGAAATCCTCTGAAATGTAACAGGGTCCACCAAAGCGTCCAAGCCTCCCACCTCACCAAACACAAATGAGGTTACATAGTGGGCCCCAACACCATTTTATATGTCGAGTCACTAAACTTCCCTCTCACTGTATAAGAGCCCAAGAGATCTATTTTCAAGTTGTCTACACCCTATGGATCAATGCATCACACACTATGTGTTGGTATCTTCCTTTATTCTATTTCTAACTTTTCGTTTGGGGACCTTATCTCGCCCCTACCTCTACTTAGGTGTGCAAAATATGATGCTCTACTTTGTCATGTGTTATGTTTATTTCATATTTTCATCATCACTACTTTCACTAGCGGCTATTAGTTTATGTATGAAGGATGTCACTTACTATTTGTTTTATTCCCCCTAAGTTATTACTTCTTTAACTAGCATGATAGATTCTACCTCTAAGATATTTTCACATACCCAACTCATTCCCCTCGATCTCATAATAAGGACCCCTTACCCCGACCATAGTTTCCTACACCACCTGATTTATTAGCAAATTAATACATGAGGTAGGTAGTTCTTTTGACCCTCATTGATTACTTCACATAGTAGCACCTCTTACATTATTGGCATAGATACTACAATATCCCTCTCCTGGGGGCTATTTTGTTGCCCATATTTAGATTGTACTTGATACTTTGTTCTCATCATACTGCTAACCCACCCTTTTTCTCCCATACATTACTCACTTCAATCATTATTAATACACCATCATGTTTGCACTTGGCCCCTTATACCTCCATCATTAGTAGACCAATTTCATGATCACCCTCCACTTACTACCCCTCACCCTTTGCAATTTCCTACTTGCACCATTATGTAGGTCATTGTTCATTGAGGCACCCATCTCCATGTTTGTATATCCCAACCAAAAATTATTCAATTCTTTTGGCAAGTGTACAAATATTTTTTGGAAAGTGTTGTAGCAGCTACAACCACCCTCCAAAATTTTGCCTTTGCTTCGTTTTAGAGCCTCCTTTCCAACCTTCACAGCAGCTTGCCTTGCTTCATCAAGTTCACACGCTTTAGTGTTTTGCTTGCACAAAGGCAGCCTGTCGATCATAGCTCGATGCATTCCCCTCACAAGCTGATCACCCGGAATTGGTCTACCTGCAGGATGGGTAGCTCCCCCAAGAAATTGCATAATTCTGGAGGGAAACCAACCTTCCTTCCAGAAATTACGCAATCCTAACAAGCAACCTGCTAGGCTCCAGAATTGCGCAATTCTGCTAGTCAACCCTCACATAGAAAATTGCACAATTTTCCCTAGCAGGGCTACTCAGCCCAGAATTTGCGCAAATTTGGGCAGAATTCATCTGCTCTACCCAGAAATTGCGCAAATATCTTGGGCAGTCATCCCAGCTCCTGGCTAGAAATGCACATTTCCTTCAAGCAGTCGAACAACCTCTTGCATGTGCAGCTAAGTTGACCGGTTCCCTCCGGGACCGAGAAAAACTGACTTGCATGCATAGATTGCTTCTCCCAAGGCAGCATGTAAAGGCATCCCTTGTTAGCAGTTGGAGGTTACATGCAAGGATCATTTCAGAAACCTCCCACCAAGTATCGTTTTCCCTAGATTTGTGGCATGTTCGTCACAACCTTGATGTTATCAAAACTCATCAATTGGATGTTGCAGAGCTCATTCCTCACATCAACCTTGCATCTCTGACATCCTACATCACATCTAGGACCAGTTGGCACATTCAGCTCAGTTGTTTTGGGGTAAGCCCGCCTTCCATGCCTTGTGTTGCATTTCTGTCACTTTTTGTGTTTTCACTTGTGTGAGTATTGTTTGCTTGATTTCAGTGAGTGCTTGCTGTCGTTTACACGTATAATAGCTTGTCCTAGCAATGTTTCATTTTTCGTTGCTATCTCATTGTTGTCCCATGCATGAAACTGTTTTGCACGAACGATTGCCGATTCAGCGACTCACCTCACCCACATGTATGTTGTTTTGTTTTTTGAATCTGTCATTCATCATTTGCATGCATGATCATTCACTTATTCTTATACTCATTATCACCATGCATTCGCACTCACATTAACTTTTAGTCGTTCATCGACAAGTCTAGCCAACCTTGGCCCAAAATCTACCTCACCAAACAGCGTTGAGCAATCCAAAGAGGAAGGTTCTGCCTTCCTCTCCAGAAATGCGCATTTTTTCCCAGGCACTGTCCTCCAAGACTGTTTTGCTCATTTCTGAGGGACAGTGACTACTGGCCCAGAAAATTACGAATGCAGTCACTAAGCCTACAACCATTGCGAGCTGAGATTGCGCATTGCATAATTCCAGCAGTCAGCAATCAAGTTGGACTGTACATTGCACAGTTCCAGCAATCAGTTAGTCTCCCGGCAGCCTAGATTGTGCCTTGCACAGTCTTGGTAGTCAATCTCCCGACCTCCCATCCGGAATTGCGCAACCTTCATGATCAGTCACACAGCTATGTTGCAAGTCAGTTCTCAAGTTCATTTTGGTTTTCGACTGATAGATTGCTTTCCATGAGTGTTTCCATGTCTCCAAGTATTGCAAGTGTTCATCTTCCTCTCAGAAAGTGCAGGTACAATGGTTTCCAAGAGAGCAGAGTGGAAGACACTGTTCAGAGCACACTTGGAGATGCAACCAATCTAATGTCTATGAGCTTGCCTACTCATGAAGATATCAAATTGTTCATAGAAAAGGACATCAATATATGATAGCAGCAACATCACAGCGAGCAACATCATGAAAAGCAGCTGAAAGCGGCATACCGAATGCAACAAATGCAATGAATGCATCGAATGCAATGAACGCAATGAATGCAACGAATGCAAGAGGAAGGTTGTTGACAACACAGCGGCGAAACAAAGTTGCAAACTCAAGAAAATCCACTTATGATGAAAGCAACTTTGGAGACTCGGGCTATGAGGTGATGACATGACATGAAGATAGAGAATGGAACAAAGAAGGAGTTGCATGTGTTGAAGGAGCAACTCAAGGAAGAACATGAAGCTGCACAAATAGACGAATGAGTTGCAACAGGAACAAGAACAGTAGTGGGCGCAACATGCACTCACGGATGAAGCTACGCCCTTACAAGTTAAAGATCCATCCCAGCAGCTGGCATGGAGCAGACATGGTGAGTAGTGTTGTTGATCGCATGCAAGAGATTTAGAAGCATGCATGTCACTGTGTGCATGCATGCAATCCAACCCTTTCATCACACTCACCAAGGCGAAGACAAGAAGCAAGTCCAACTGGAGTTGAACATCTACTTCGGCAAGTTGATGCGCTTAACCACCAGCACACACTTGAAGATCAGCACAGACACTATGCATCAATGTGTGCCAGTTCAGCTGAACCCAAGAAGACCATGCGCATGTTAGTAAACAAGTTGGATGAAGGAGTTGAACCAATGCACCGGATGAAACAGAGGCAAGAGTTCGCTTAAGCAAGATGTCACCATGGGGTACATGCACACCATCACAGATGACCAAGCTTGGCATCATCTCACCACCTTCACCATCACAAGCATGTCAAAGAGTTGTTCTCATCACAACGGACCGAGTGTCAGTGATGCCTTGTATGGCTTGCTCAAGTCATTTTGTCTCACATGAGTACAGGTGCATTGTAATGTTTAATCATGTCAAGTGTAAGCCAAGTGTCAATAGTTGGATGTAACAGTCATAGAGTTGTTGAAGGGTCATGAGGATAGTTGAACTGACACAAAGGGGAATGTCAAGGGTCACCCCACCCTTTGCTATAAATAGTCCCTCATAACTCATTGTATAGGCTTTTGGTCAACCAAGGTTTCAATAAGACTATCTTGGAGAGAGCTTAGACAGTATTGTAATGCACCTTGGCTTCTCCACTGCACGGAGCTAATACATCTCTTTGGAGGAGCAGGTGGATGTGGCTATAACATTCCACTGTTGGGGCTATCAGGTTTACATGGATGTATTATATGATTGGAACTTACACTTCTTTATATAATAAGAGTCAACACATTTTCATGCATATGTTGTTATTGTAGTTGGATTGTTTTGGTTGTTGTAGCAATGTATGTTGTTTAACTTGTGTATTTATGTATGAACTACCTTGTATGAAATTATATGAATCTTGTTGCAGATGTGTTGTTGGTTTAACCATCACTTTGGATTGTCGGCTGACCTGCTTTCCATCTTGTGATGCATCTTTACTCGTGTGTTCTCTTCCCAGCTGAGTATTGTTATAGGTTTCCAAGGGGCGCACTCATCTCAACCCCCATGTGTTAAAACCTCTCATGTACCTTCCTTGACTCACTACAGCGGTCACACCCTTGTTATTGATAGAGTTATCTTACTTGCCTCTGTGGGACATCACGATTAAGGCATTGCTTTATGACCCACTGTTGAGACTCCTACACCAAACGGTCTGAGGTCTAATTGGGACTTCTTACCCAGGAGATTCCCTTGCATGTTGGCAGGTCCAGGACCATCAATATTTTGGCACCAGAAGGAGAGCCAGATGACAAGCTGAGTCCTCACATCTGTTTTGAATCTCTACACATCTATCATGACTCACTACCGAGCTATGTAGCCTTGCTAAGGCACGTGGTTGGCATTGTAGGCTCATGCGAAAGAAATGGATTCTTTGAAGAATACATGAGTTGCGCGTTGTTCATCTACACACTTCGAGGCCACCCAATGCACTGGTGTGCCACGCTTCCCGAAAAATTTGTTCATTGTCTTTCTCATCTAGTCACAAAGATAGACCATGATTTCAATCACTTCGATCGTCAAGCACTCAATAAAGAAATTCTAAAATTATGAAAAGCACCCGATGAACTCGTTGAACAGTTTTACACAGGTTTCTGTAATCTTGCATACTGATTCCCAGAAGATGATATTGATTGGGAATTTCTTGATGGAATATTTGAGTATCGTATTCACATATATGAACCCAGCTCATCACACTTCGGTGATGGAGTTGCACAATCACAGGTAGGCACAGTTGCTATCACAAGTGACTGTCCACCTTCAACTCATCAAACAACTCCACCACCGCAGAGTGATGTGGGAGATCATGTCCACACCTCTGTTGAACTGTCACATCCTCCCACCCCACCTACTCTTGAGATTTGTGCATATTTGGCTTACAAGCCTGTTGGTTGTCACGTGGATTCATTCCCTTGACCTTCATCCTTGTGTTATGTTGATCCTCCGGATTTTATTGTGTTGTGTTCTCCCATTCTGGGCTCCTCACTTGTTGTGAACGAGGATCAAGTTGTCGACAAAGTTGGTGTTATGCAATCAACCTGCGCCATCATTCATGATGAGTGTGTGCAGGAATCTAAAGAAGAGCCCGCGGTGAAGGATGACTCCCTTCATGTTGTGCCTCATCTTCTTCAACCTGGCATCCCTTGTGATTCTGCCACTATTGATTTCTCCTGTGAAAACTCATTTCCGAATGCTTCTACTTCTGATCATTCACAGAACACCTCGAATGTTAGTCTATCATTATAGTGCGGAGAGGACACATCTTCCTCAAAAAATCCATTCAATCTATAATTTATCTTTCTTGAAAACACAGTGGGTGAATATCCTTGCTTCTCATCTACCCATCTGCCCGCTTCATCAAATCATGAGGATGCCAACAAGCATCATGAATTTTTTGATCTTGGTTGTCGTGATCTATTCACTTCCTCTGATCACCATGTTGATTCAATTGTTGTTAATCTGTCCAAGACACTGGTCCACGATGATCTATCTATCAATGAAGTTGAAACCCCCCACACTGTTGAGGCACTTCAATCCGAGCTGATGGTTATGTCAGGCCCTCTCCGTCCTGAGTTTGGTTTCACTGTCGGTCAGGAAATTGTTGAAACACTCAAGGCTCCTCATCACTCTTTTCTTTGCATAGAAGATCAACCAAACACCCAAACTTTACTTCCTCCACTCGGACTACACAACGCCATCGCTCATGCATTGGAGGAATCTTTCACAGCGAGCACACATGCACAACAAAAGTGGTCTATCTTTCTCACGTTTGTTTTCATATCACAGTCAAGAGAATGCATACACTCAACATAAGCACACAGTGTAGCACAACATCATGGCAGCACCACAGAATGCATGTCATGCACTTTCATTCATCTTTGTTTTGTGGTCACTTGTAAGCATGGAGTGTGTTTGTCTTCACTGCTATATCTTTCTTGTTTTCTAGTTCACATAGTTGTCTTGTTCGCAAACCATGCCTTCACCAACATGGTTCAACCAATGCATTGGTGGCTACATTGGATGTATCACTTCACGTGAGATGACCCATGCACTATTAGCTTAGGAGTAGTAGTAGTGTTTTCTTTGGAGTTGTTTTCTTTCACACTTGTTTGCTCACTTTATTTGTTTGTTTGTTTGTCTACTTGCTTGTTTGCTTACTTGCTTTGCTTTCTCTTTTGCTTCTGCTCTTTCTTTTCTTTGTTGTTTGTTAGTTCGCTTGTTTCGTTTCATAGGATAGTTTCTCATGAAACCATGTATGACTCTTGAACCAAGATGGGTAAAGCACAAGAGGCCTTGTGCTGCTATCACTACTTGTTTATCTGTCATCATGCCTCTGTATGAAGAACTTGTTACTTTCAGTCCATGATACGTTGATGGAAAATACGTACTATTCAAAGTGAACCCTGGTGAAAACGCAATGTTTGCGCACTAACTAGTGTCACCTACTCTAGTCGGTGTTTTTTGGGTTAACCCTTGTCATCTCAGTCAAGTAGAGTAAGGTGAGGGGGAAAACCTTAACATGCACATCAGAGGTATAATAAACTACTTATCTACTAGAACAACCTCTTCTGCTCTCAATAAGTTGGGATCCCTCTTCCACCTCTGAAATGAATAAGTGTTATGCACAACGAAAATGAAAAATGAAAACAATGAAAAGTCAAAAAAAAAAAAAATCAAAATGAAAAATGAATAAGGCGAAAGAAAAAGGTTTCCTGCACAAGGAGGTGATGCAAGTAACTCCGCCGGGGTACTAACTAGGCTCGCTAGCAGCGGAGCCATGCTTGTGTTCCTATGTGACTTCGCCAGGGTATTATCCAGGCCTACTAGTAGCGGAGCAACACCAGAGATGAAACTAAGACTCTGACAACTATACTGCTTGTGCAAAAATATACCCCTCAACCCCAATCAAAACAATTTTGTTTCCTTCACTTGGAATGTGTGTTAATTGACCAAGAGATTTGTAGCTGCTACATCTTATCAAGCTAGTGTGGAAACCAAGAAGAGTTGGAATTGAACAATACTTTCAAAGGTGTTAGACTTGCTTTTCACAAACAAGGCCCATTTAGAGAGCTGGAGTTCTACTAGTGTGTCTCCAAGTGTTGTAGCAGATACAACCACCCTCCAAAAATTTTCCTTAGCTTCGTTTTGGAGCCTCCCTTCCAACCTTCACAGCAGCTTGCCTTACTTCATCAAGTTCACACGCTTCAGTGTTTTTCTTGCATAAAGGCAGCTTGTCAGTCACAGCTTGATGCATTCCCCTCATAGGTTGATCACCCAAACTTGGTCCAGCTGTAAGCTGAGAAGCTCCCCTAAGAAATTGCGCAATTCTGGAGGGCGACAAGCCTTTACTCCAGAAATTGTGCAATCCTAACTGGTAGCTTGTTGGGCTCCAGAATTGCGCAATTCTACCAGTCAACCCTCACAGAGAAAATTGCATAATTTTCCCCAGCAGGACTAATCAGACCAGAATTTGTGCAAATCTGGGTAGCAGTCAGCTTCTCTATCCAGAAATTGCACAAATATCCTAGGCAGTCAGCACAGTCCTAGCCAGAAATGCACATTTCCTTCAAGTAGTCAAATAGCCTCTTGCATGTGCAACTGAGTTGACCAGTTCCCTCCAGACCGAGAAAAACAGACTTGCATGCATAGGCTGCTTCTCCCAAGGCAGCATGTAAAGACATCCCTTGTTTCAAGGGTCTATGTTTAGCAGTTGGAGGTTACATGCAAGGATCATTTCAGAAACCTCCGACCAAGTGTCATTTTCCCTAGATTTGTGGCATGCGCATCACAACCATGATGTTATCAAACTCATCAACCAGACATTGCAAATCTCATTCCTCACATCAACCTTGTAGCTCTGACATCCCACATCACATCTAGGAGCAGTTGGCACATTAAGCTCAATTGTTTTGGGGTAAACCTGCTTTCCATGCCTTGTGTTGTATTTCTGTCACTTTTTGTATTTTCGCTTGTGTGAGTATTGTTTTCTTGATTTTAGTGAGCGCTTACTATCGTTTACATGTATACTAGATTGTCCAAGCATTGTTTTAGTTTTCATTCCTATCTCACTGTCTTCGCATGCCTGAAACTGTTTTGTATGAATGGTCGTCGATGCAGCGACTCGCCTCACCCACATGCATGTTGTTCCATTTCTGAATATGTCATTCACCCTTTGCATGCATGATCATAGATCATGCTTACACTCAATATCACCATGCATTCACACTCACTTTCACTTTCAATCGCCCGTCGGCGAGTCTGGCCAACCTTGGTCCAGACTCTACCACACTAGATAGCATTGCACAATCCTGAGAGCGAAGGATCTGCATTCCTCTCCAGAAATGCGCATTTCTACCCAAGCACTGTCCTCCAGTATTGTTTTGCTCATTTCTAAGGGACAGTGACTACTGGCCTAGGAAATTCCGCAATGCAGTCACTGAGCTTATAGCCATTGGCATCTGATATTGCACATTACGCAATTCTAGCAGTCAGTATTAAGGTTGGGCTGTGCATTGCACAGTTCCAATAGTCAGTTAGTCTCCCAGCAGCCCAGACTATGCCTTGCGCAGTCTTGGTAGTCAGTCTCCTGACCTCCCGGCCAAAATTGCGCAAGCTTCATGATCAGTCACAAAGGTATGTTGCAAGTCAGTTCTCAAGTTCATTTTTGTTTTCTACTGACAGATTGCTTGCCATGAGTGTTTCCATGTCTCCGGGTATTGCAAGTGTTCATCATCCTCTCAAAAAGTGCAGGTACAATTGTTTCCAAGAGAGCAGAGTTGAAGACATTGTTCAGAGCACACCTGGAGATGCAGTCGATCAAATATCTATGAGCTTTCCTACTCATGAAGATATCAAGTTGTTCATAGATAAGGACATTAAGGTATCATAGCAGCAGCATCACAGCGAGCAACATCATGAATAGCACCTGAAGTCAGCATATCGAATGCAACAAACGCAATGAATTCATCAAATGCAATGAACACAATGAATGCAAGAGGAAGGTTGTTGACAACACAGAGGCGAAACAAAGTGCAAACTCAAGAAAATCCACTGATGATGAAAGCAACTTTGGAGACTCGAGCTATGAGGTGATGACGCGACATGAAGATCAAGTGAAGGCAGAGAATGGAACAAAGAAGGAGTTTCATGTGCTAAAGCAGCAACTCAAGGAAGAACATGAAGCTAAATAGACATACAAATGAGTTGCAGTAGTAACAGGAACAACAGTGGGCACAACATGCACTTACAGATGAAACTGTGCCCGTACAAGTTAAAGATCCATCCCAACAGCTAGCACGGAGCAGACATGGTGAAAAGTGTTTTTGATCGCATGCAAGAGATTCAGCAACATGCATGTCATTGTGCACATGTATGCAATCCAACCCATTTAGCACACTCACCAAGGAGAAGACAAGAAGCAAGTCCAACTGGAGCTGAACATGTACTTCGGCAAGTTGATGCGCTTGACCACCAACACACACTTGAAGATCAGCATGGACACTATGCATCAGTGTGTGTCAGTTTAGTCACACCTAAGAAGACCATGTGCATGTTAACAGACGAGTTGGATGAAGGAGTCGAACCAATGCATCAGATGCAACGGAGGCAAGAGTTCGCTTCAACAAGATGTCACCATGGGGTGCATGCACACCATCACAAACGACCAAGCTTGCATCAACTCACCACCTTCACCATCACAAGCATGTAAAAGCATTGGTCTCATCACAACGGACTGAGTGTCAGTGATGTCTTGCATGGCTTGCTCAAGCCATTTTGTCTCACATGAGTACATGTGCATTGTAATGTTGAGTCATGTCAAGTGTCAATAGTTGGATGTAACAGTCATAGAGTAGGTGAACAGCCATGAGGATAGTTGAACTGTCACAAAGGGGAATGTCAAGGGTCACCCCACCCTTTGCTATAAATAGTCCCTCATAACTCATTGTATTCTTTTAGTCAGCCAAGCTTCCGATAAGACTATTTTGGAGAGAGATTGGATAGTATTGCAACGCATCTTGGCTTCTCCACTACATGAAGCTAGTACATCTCTTTAGAGGAGTAGGTAAATGTGGTTGTGACATTCCACTGTTGGGGCTAGCGGGTTTACATGGATGCATTGTAATATTGGAACTTACACTTCTTTATATAATAATAACCAACATGTTTTCATGCATATGTTGTTATTGTAGTTGGACTATTCCGGTTGTTGTAGCAATGTATGTTATTTAACTTACGTAGTTGTGTATGAACTGATTTTTATGAAATTATATGAATCTTGTTGCAGATATGCTATTAGTTTAACAATCACTTTGGATTGTCAGCTTACCTACTTTCCAGCTTGTGATGCATCTTCGCTCGTGTGTTCCCTTCCCAGCTGAGTACTATTACAGGTTTCCAAGGGGTGCACTCATCTCAACCCCCATGTG
The DNA here is from genome assembly GCA_000404065.3 of Pinus taeda. Classification (NCBI taxonomy): domain Eukaryota; kingdom Viridiplantae; phylum Streptophyta; class Pinopsida; order Pinales; family Pinaceae; genus Pinus; species Pinus taeda. Next base: position 25,442 of record APFE031136250.1, on the reverse strand, counting down.
TTAGAACCTCTCATACACCTTCCTTGACTCACTGTAGCAGTCACACCCTTTCTACTGACAAAGTTATCTTATTTGCCTCTGTGCGACATCGTGGTCAAGGCATTGCTTTACAACCCACTATTGGGACTCCTACACCAAACGGCCTGAGGTCTAATTGGGACTTCTTATCGAGGATATCCCCTTACATGTTGGCAGGTCTAGCACCATCAACAGAAAGAGATAATTCTCATATCACTATCTTATTAACTCATTCTTGGTGATAGTCTTAAACACCCGTGGTTGGAGAACCTACAATTTTCACCACCATTATATGTTATTTACCCCACTAATGGCTTTGCACCATGTATCCCAGTTAAAATACACCATAACCTATATATGTGAAGACACATTCTCCTTCCCATTCAAAACAATGAGTTGTCAAACCCATCCCTCCCTTGGACATCCTCACAACTCCAGGGATTTTCCTATCTCAATTTGTTTTGACTATTTCCACCATCCATTATGCTCTAACTGTTAGGTCCCTATAATACTAGTGTATCCCCCTTATTGTTATTTTTGTTTCCATGTAGCCCCAATATTGTTATTGTTGTGCCCCATAAAATCCCACTATTGTTATTGTTGTGCATTTACATTATTATTGTTATGTAGGCTTTAGTTATATTTTGAACCCTTAAACTCTATATATACCAAGCAGGTATTGTCATTTGTATCATCCAATAATTATTCAGATATGTAATGTAAAGCAGGTTTCCCACTCGAAGAAGCTAATTTTCAAGTCATTGATCTATCTTTTCTTCTATTTTGTGATCTATTTGTATAACATTTGGTATCAGAGCTTTGTATTCTAGAGTTTCACTGCTTCAAACAAGTCATTGTGGAATTTTTATTGTAACTTTTTTTCTACGATGCTTCAGAAGTTGATATTTTGACCACGTGGAGATAAAATCTTGTTGAACCTAGTGTAGAAATTTGATATATTGGTTCACTATATTTTCTAATATATGGTCCAAAGAAGTTAGGATTTTCCAGGCTCTAGAATTTAGTCTCGAACAGGTGATCTAGGGAAAATCGTAATAACTTTCTCTACAAGTATAACATTTGATTTTGTAAAAAGTGAATGAAATTGCACAGACTTTAGTTTTTTCATCATTTGAGGGTTGAAGGTAGAAACAGTAACACATGGCATCCCATACAAGTTTTCTCTACGGAACCATCCCATAATCAGATCATCATGGGAGATTGGGCATAACATTATATTGAAGAATCCAATCTCAATCTAACTTATGGCATTGCAAAAAAGACTCGAAGAGCTACCATAGGATGAATTTAGACCTTAGAGAGTCAAAATTACAGAGATACAAAAGTTTCAATATCGAGCTCCTAAAATGCAAGAAAAAGTGTGTATTTGTTAAATTTTGCATAACTTTTATTTGAAAAATCAGTTTGAATTGATTCAAAGGGAATAGTGAAGCATAGATATCATTGTTTTATTCCATAATATCTCAAAACAAAAAAAAAATGGACACACCTAGTTAGCAACCAAAAAGCTCTACTATGATGCATGAAGAAGAGGAAGAAATGCGACATGATATATCAAAGTTCTAGGACAAAGTGCAACAAATTTCACTCTCACAAAGAGCAACAAAAAATGAATTGGGAGTGATTAATGTAAATGTGGGTGGTTTAGAAGTAAAAATAAAAATGGATATGGAAGGTTTAAAATATGGTTTAAAATAATACATGGGAATCTTTAAAGTAGACATGGATGCGATGAATGTCAAGTTGGAAGGATTGAAAAAGTTGTTGCAAGAAAGGCTTCTTACTGGAGACAAGGTAATCCATGAAAATCATGATCAGGAAAAAAAAAATATGAACTATGATTTTAGAGACTCCAAAATTGGGTTTAAGAACAACCACATTCCAACATCGACATGAGGAAGTTTGACGAAAAGGATCTGGTAACATGGATACTACAGATGGAGCAATACTTTGATCGAAATGATGTGCAACAGACACAAGAGGTACGCATTGCATATTTATATTTAGAACCCAATTAGATTGTGTGGTATTAATAGATTTTCTCTCGTAAATCTCTTGTAACTTGGTCAATTTTTATGGAGGAATTAATAGCACATTATGAGGATACAAAGAGTAACACCATCTTTAGCCAATAGACAAATCTCAAATAAACAGGTTCAATGGCATAACACATTGAGGAATCCCAAAGATTGAATATCAAGGTGAATGATATTCTAGAGGAGCATAGGATTTATTCCTTCATAGGGACATTAAAGGATAACATCCAACATGAGCTTCGCCTTTGGGAACCTAATTCATTAAAGTAGGAATTCAAGGTGGCAAGAAAATTTGAAAGAAAAATTAATTGAAACAAGGAAGTCTACCTCTCACAACTATAAAGATGGAAGTGTTACTCCTCCTCACCTCCCACAACCTACAAGGTTGACACCACAACAAATGGAGGAAAAAAAGAGCAAAAGAGCTTTGATACAATTGTGATAACAAATACACTAAGGGTCATAAGTGTGCTAAGAAGAAATTATTTTACATAGATTGTGAAGAGGAGGAAGAAAAGGAACAAGAAACATCAAAAGAAGAGGATACACACCAGGAACCAACCCCAGAGAAAGAAGAAATAAATTTGACCATATCTTCCAATGTATTGGCAGGGATTACCACTCCTCAAACTCTTAAGATAGAAGGATGTATCAAGAAAAAGAAGGTAATAGTGTTGATTTATTTGGGTAGTGCCCATAATTTTATTGATTCTAAGATAGCCAAGGAATTGAATTTCTTTATATATATAGCACCAGAGTGTCAGGTGATTATTACAAATGGAGGAACTATAAATTTCTCATGGAAGTGCCATAATATCAATCTAACCATGGGGGAATATGTATTAATAGTCCAATGCTTTCCATTCCAATGGGTGGTTTGGATGTTGTATTAGGATTACAATGGTTACAATCTTTGGGGATGACTGATTTTACTTTTCAAGAAATTTTCTTGAAATTTTCCTAGGAAGGAAAGGAAATTGAATTAAGGAGCATCGTAGGGAAACTAGGAAAGGTAATTAGCTCTAACAGCATGCCAAATCTTTTGAAGAAAGAACAATGAGACATTATTGCACAATTATGCTCACTATATGTTCAAACATTGACATCATATGCTTCTCTAGATCTCCAAAGAATCTTGGACAATCATTCCAAGATATTTGAGACTCCCAAAGGCCTCCCACCTATTCATGATCATGATCATGCTATTCACTTAATTCCAAGAATATTTCCTCCAAACATCAGGCCTTACAGATATCCCTATTCCCAAGAATGAAATTAAATGTATGGTTGCAAAAATGCTAGAGGCGAGTATAATTCAACCTAGCCAAAGTTATTTCTCTGGTCCAGTAGTATTGGTACACAAGAAGGATGGATCATGGCGTATATGTTTGGAATATAGGGAGCTCAACAAGCTCACTATTAAATATAAATTTCTCATTCCTCTCATTGATGAATTGTGTTAGAGTCGGTCTTGTCAGTCCTCCGTCAGAGATCAAAACTCTTTATGCATTTCATTTTTAGGTGTCCCTCTCCATTCACCCATAATCTGACCGAAAAGGTCATGCTAGTCATTTCCCCTCATGTCTGGCTCCTGCTGGCTTAGGTCTTTTGTCAATGATCACTAAAGTCCATGACAGTCAAGGTCTAGTCCTTTAATGGACAAAAGTCATTTTCGATAATTAGGTCAAGGGATTAATCAATTTGGTCTTCAACCATGTCCAATAAAGCCATGCAGGCCAGAGTGAGGCCCTTACAAAGTTATGATTCAGAGAGTCTCATCGTCATGTTGATAGACTTCGACTGTCCTTCAAAACTCTGTTTTGAAGAAAAGTCAAACAGTGTCATTTGTGATAAAATTTTCAAAAAAGTCGTCAGTTGATTTTCTTCAGGTGCAGTATGGTTTCCGTTGGCCAAGATTCCCTGTCATGCAATCCTGCAAAGAGGTGCCTGAAATTTCATCATTTGAGCTAAAATTTCAAAGGGAAAAGTGAAATTCAGTGTTGCTTTAAGTCAGTGAAAAAAGCCAAAATGAAACATTAGCAAAGTGGGTTTTTGGAGAAGCAAAAATTTAACCCATGACTTCAAAGTCTTTAAATAGAGGTTTCCACAAGCAAACAAAGTTATTGTGCTAATCAAGGTTATTGAGAAACATAGCAAAGTGTTTGAGAGTGCAAAGTGCGTGTTTGGAGTGAAGTGGGAGTCGTTTTCCAGAGCGCGGCGCACATACCGAGCGTAGCGCACACAGAGCCACCCCACAGTGCAAAATTTCTACGGGTGCGGTGCACACACCTGGCGCGGCACACTGGGTTTGGCGCGCGGCGCACACCCACCAAGGCCCAAAATCGTGCCAAATTGCCTCAAGTTGCCTGTGAAACCCCTCAAATCAACAGGTAGGCTCTATATCATGGCTTGCTCATCAAATTTTATGAATGTTATGGTGGTTCATGGCTATGTTTAATTGCAACAAAACTCATAAAACCAACCACTTAAAAAACATCAAAGCCATGGTTGCTAAGGTTGCAAAATTGTGGTGTTAGTGCCAAGGCCTCGTTTTCACCCCTCAGTTTTCCCTTTCTTGCCATTTTTCCCTATTCCCCCCTTTCTCATTTTTCCTATTATCCCTACCCTGAAACACTACCAAACCCTATCCCCTATCCCTCCACTCTTTGGTCAATCAAAACCCCAAAACCCTACCTTATCAAATACCCAAACCCCCCTACATATCCCTAAACAAACTTCTCCCCATAACCCCTATTTCTATCATATTACTCCCCTCCTAATACTCCCTTTTTTCATTGTTCCCCTTGGTTGCAGATATCACAACAACACCTAGTTTCACATCATCATCAAAGGGCAGCCCAAGTACAGTACACACAGCAGTCATGGCATCTGAGCATTCATCAGAGTATGAGATGGAGACACAAAGTGATTCATCCTCAGAAGAACAGGCTCCCAGGAGACATCACAAGAGTGGGAAACATGTTAGGGATGAGCCAACTACCCTCGTTGAATTGTAGGCCTGCCCTCTTGCCATGTCATGTTTCCAGCATCTATCATGTTTTGAATTTTTTCAAAGGGTGACTAATGTTAGACTTCATCATGAGTTGGCCCATCTTTTTGTGCTTCACCTACATGGAGGTCAGTCTATCCTGGCCGGGGTCACCTTCACATTGACACCCGAAACTATCTCAGTGGCAACCAGAATACCGAATTTTGGAGAACAATGGCATGAGAAAAAGAAGGTAGATATGCAACACTATGAGCCTTACATTAAGGCCAGATTCTTGAGGCAGCTCACAAGAGTCTTTCCATTGAGATATTCGAAATATGAATATGTTCCGCTCATGAAATTGATCACGAAGTACTTCAGCTGTGAGGGGAGGTTCTCTCGTCTATATGCCTATCACATCAGGTTGTTCATGCACTTTACCAGGGTGCAAATGATGAACCTTACATTTTTCATTTACAGGAACATAGAGAGGATGAACACCTTCATGCAGCATAAGACCCCTCAACAGAAACTTAACAGTGTTTATCACTTTACTCTTATCCGAATTTTGGTAGATCATCAGTTGGGATTAAAGGGCATTGCTTGGGAGGATTTCATCTCCCATGACCTCTTCAGCACTTCACAGGTATTATCAAAGGCAGAGCATGAGATAGGTGGTCCTTCTCATCAGTATGAATGCCATGAGACCACTACTATGCCAGTATTCGTTACATATCGGAGAGGCAGTAGGCACTTGTTTGCAGCAGCAAAGCGAGTGTTATCTCCACTTGGGGTGGAAGGGGCCTTGCTTCCGGCATCAACAACATAGGTACAAGACAAGGGAAAGAGGCCCATGCATGACGAGGGGCCATCAGGTGAACAAGAGGCTGACTTCATCCTTATTCAGGGTGATGATGCAGATGTGGAGAGTGCCAAACTTAGGTTGACCATCCAGGAGCAGAACACAGAGATACAAGACTTGTCACTCAAATTGGAGAGGGTCAAATGGATCATCAGGTATTTGGAGTAGAGGAACAAATAGCTTTAGGACCAGCATGAGATCATGGAGCTGCAAATCATCTGTAAGAATTGACAAGCTGCCCAACAAAGGAGGATCGAGCTCACTCCCTTCGAGCAAGAGATTAACAATGACCATCAGTCTTGGCTCGAGCGGATCAACATCCACCTTGAGAGACTACTAGAGAAGGCCAATATAGACAAAACCATACTGAGGAAGATGGTCATTATAGGGCACGGAACATGAGTTTGAAGGCTCGGATATGGAGCTTGAAGGTAAAATTGAGCAAAGCAACAAAGAGGCAAACGAGGCAAAAAGAGCAAGATCGGCTTCGAATCTTGGTTGAAGCCTATGTGGCCCAGCATAGTGCCTCATAGAGAACCTCGAGCCCAAATTTCAAGAAATTTGGGGCAATTTTGGTCACATGGAAAAATTTTGCTCACAACACAAGTTTTTCTCCCTATGCGTTGCACCACTAGTGCGTCAGTTAGGATTGGGAGCTCCAAATGACAAATGGCTTACATTTTTGGATTCATCATGAAAAATCATGACTACCGGTGTTTGGACAAGAAATTTGGGCATGATTTGAGCCTTCAGGAGGTCAAAAACACTCAAACAATGACCTCTCTGCCCCTATTTTGACACACAAGAAGTAGTCTTGGGAGAATGAAGACTTGGAGGGGAAAATGAGCACCAAATTCAGAAATTCCACTTGGATTAGAAATTAGACAAGCCATGCTTTCCAACAAGCACACTTGGGTACATTTTGGACTCCTGCAATTACCTCAAAACAGTCTCCAAAGTGGCAGGACACATATAGAGAAAAGGGGCAAATTCACCTTTGTTTCTCGAAATTTCGATTCACGACTTTCTCCAAGTGGGCCCGCTCATCTACACTTCACTTTTTTTGGCAACTAAGGTAAATTTTAAAGAGTTTGGCTTCTATCCAAGTGGCAAAGGAAGGGAAACAGTCACCCAAGCCATTTGTCATCTTTGTAACACTGCACCTGTAGCTAATGGTTAGCTATCCATCTCCATTTTGTAATGATTTGAGAAACTTCCCAACTCTTGGTCGTTCTATCTCCTCATAGCATGCTCTTTTTATTGTATGCAAACCATTTGCAAAAGGTTGGTTGGCTTGTAATTTCTGGGAGACTGTGGGAAAGAAACTCTGTTTCTTCATTGTATATTTTGACAGAGGATTAATGAAAGGGAGCAGCTCTGTTTCATGAGATTCATGTGGTTGTGAGTGTAGAAAATGTGTTTCCTTGTGTTTCATATGTATTTCATTATGTGTTATAGTTCATTGCATCTTCATTTACAGTGAAATTTTCTAAGTAAGATAAGGTAGAATTCATATTTATTGCTCTGCCTGTGGGAACGTTTCACGTATGTGTTCATCCTCTGTTGAAAAGGATTCATGTATGTATGCCCTTTTCGCCATCCTAAGAAATCTCTCCATTCCGCTTTATTTCAAACTAAATTGCTAGACTTTTCGCCTGTCTTGCCTAACGAAGTAATCTGTGCCTTTGTATTAAATTCTCTGCTCATTACTGTCCGTTGGTCCCATAACATCCCAGAAACTCAGTCATTCATAAAAATTTGTTTCTTGTATCCATATTTACTTACTAGCCTAAGATCAATATTTCACTATAAGTCATCTCAGACCATTTTGCTTATTTATTCACTGAGCGTGACTCAGAGAGAGCCCTCTCCTGTTCTGGTAGGGCTAGCTATGAGACTGAGCATGGTTTTTTGTTACCCTGAATTTTTCCTTCCTTCAGCCTAAGGCAAATTTGGGTGCTAACACCCCCTTGATTTTCACTAGATGATTCCAGGAGATTCTGTGGACGATTCCTGGCATCGTCTGGACTAGATAGGAGCTAAACCTGTGCTCTTCATTTGTGTTCTTTCCTTTTTGAATTATGAGTATGCTTCCCCGCTTTTCTGAGCCTATGGGGTTTGAACAATTCGTTCTGCCCCCATCAGACCATATGTATATGGAAATATGTGATGCATACTAGGCTAGCCATTGGCTAGTCAGTATGTAGCACACCCAGTACACAGCTGGGGTGCGATGGGCGCAAGGAGGGAAGCTTGTGCACTATTTTTCATGGAAATTTTGCGTTTTTTTTCCAAATCAGGATCCTAACTCCTCTCTTGTTTGCTTTCATAGATTCATCGGAGAAAAATGGTTGTTACATGGTGAGAAAAAAATCATGAGGAAGAGGACATGGTTGCTTTACATGATCTGGGTATGATAACCGCATTGCGGAACTGTGGTTTGCTCAAGTTATTCCGCATCTCTAGTATGAGGCAACAGATCAACTTGTTGCAATATTTCCTCGATGCATGGGATCCTACCAACCAGGTGTTCCAGATTAGAGGCAAATCCATCCCCTTGACTATCGTGGACATCTACTTTTCGACCAGTTTATCGAGCTGTGGTGCCCCTCTCTCACTATTAGGTTCTGCCCGTGGGGATGAATCCGTGAGGGATTATATTCACTAATACCCTAGAGAAGGATCTTAGCCAAGTAGGGATGACAAGATCAACATCTGAGATGTCACTCACTGGTCCTTGAGGACCATCTTGTTCACCTTTGCTAGACTGGCTGGTAGTGCAGCTCTTCACTTGGCCAATAGGTCCTATATGCAGTATGCCTTAGAATGCCTTGAACTGAAGGAGTTCAATTGGTGTGATGTAGTACTTCTAGTGATAAAAGAACAACTTACCAAGGTGAAAAATGGACGATCTAAGAACTTTGGCTATGGTTCCATTTTGACCGCTTTCGCCTTGGAGAAGATCCCACTAATAAAGTCGCAGTACATTTCACTTGGTTTGGTGCCACTGACTGAGCCACAGATGCAGAGATGTGTTGACCTTATGGCCTGACATGTTGGTCAGCCATAGGTTTCTTTCTATGTTGCCTTATTCAAGTGTTTCTATGATTAGGAGATGGTTTATGCCAAGTGTATGTATGCTGGTATGGATTTTCGGGGCGACCCAGATTTGGTGCTGTCGGCTGGTGAGCAGTGGAGTGTTATAGTTAAAATTTCTGGCCATATCTCTGTTTATTGCTTTTATAATGTTCCTGTGCTTTCTTTTACCAAGTCTAATCAAAATTCATGTGCTCATGCAAATATTGGACCGATGCGACCAACAGTGCGCCTGAGAGCATGAGCTGTCGTTCCAGCAGGAGAGGCTGTATGGAGGATTGTCCTTCACGACCTGGATGTGGCTGAGACTCTTGCAGCATTACAGGATCAGATCGAAGACCTCACTCTCAGTATCTCGGATGTGAGGACTGACAAGCTGCCTCTGAGATTACAGCGACATACTACTGGCATGCCACGTCGATGGACTAGGCTTTTACGCATGATTACATAGGCGGTGACTTGTTATCACTAGCACCATTAGACTAGGGTGCCCCCTAGCATTTTGAGTTTTTGGGTTATTCAACCGATTTTGTCTTGGACACAGAACACTATGTGTAAACCATAAAAAATTATATATATATTTTTTATTTTTGGAGCTTCATTTTGGTTAAGTTACATGATCCTCATGCAAATATTGATGAAATGCTTTTCTTTTATAAATGTTGCAAATGTCTATCCAACACATAATTTGCCAATGAATCTATTAATGTGTTTAAGTTTCTAGAAATATGCTGATATTGGATAGAATCGAACTATCTTTCCAAAATCTTGACCCTTAGGAACATGCGATAGATAGTAGGATGCCATACATAATAGATACCGGTGAGCTGTAGAATGATGAGCTGTGAGTCTAGCCTAACAATAAGTCGGAGTATGCCATGTGCGATGGCATCAGAGAGGAGTTCTATCAACAAGTTGTATTCAGCAATGTTGTTCGTTGATCGGCCAATACATACCCCTCTGAAACTCACTAACTCGCCGCTTGGATCAAAGATGGCCCAGGCCGCAGAAGATAGGTTCCATGAACTACGACTTGCTCTGTCAGCATATCCAACAAATGATTCCAATGGGTTCGACATCTGTAACAAATGCAAAAGTGGATTACCTAGCGAAAATGACTGCTCTTAGCGAAAACAAAAATGTAACAAAGGCATATGAAGAGGTTACTACACTAAGTCAAGCATAGTAATGCTTAAGATACAACCCGTTTCAAGGTTGCAACAGTGGAATCCCATCATAGTCTACTAACTCGTAGGGTCCTTTCGCTAATACACGCTTGAAAATATAGGGGCCCATCCATAAAGAATTGAACTTACATGATCTCAACTTATCAGACTCCTAGTCGTAAAGTAAGACTTAGTCACCTTCTGAGAAGACATGAGGTTTGACATTCTTGTCAAACTGTGCCTTGACTCATTTCTTATGGGCTTCATTAGCCAAGGCGGCATCATGACGGGTTTCATCCAGTTGGATTAATTCCAAGAAATGAGTCTCCTCTTCTGAATTTCCGCAGAGAAGGTCGACTGCGAGCTTGAGGGACGAGATTTCACACTAAACTGGTAAGATTGCTTCCAGGCCATACACCGGTTGAAAGGGTGTAAACCCGATCGCATTTCTCACCAATGTCTGGTATGCCCACAGGGCTGAGTATAGGATTAGGTTCCAACTCCGTTTATGGACTCCAATCATCCTTTGCAGCATGCGCTTCAGGACTTTGTTGATTTCCTCAAATCCCGTTAGCTTGCAGATAATAGGAAGTAGAGCTGTCGTGGGACAGTCCTATTTTCACAGCCAACTCAACCATCATGTGATTGAAAAAATATGATCCATGATCTGTGACTATAGCTTGTGGAACACCGAATTTGGAGACTACATGATTGAAAAAGAAAAGAGCAGCTGTTTTTCCACTGTTGTTTAATGTAGGCATCGCCTCGACCCATTTCATAAAATAGTCAACTGTGACTATGATATACCCATGCCCCCTGGTTGAGTTGGGGTTACATGTCATGAAATCTATGCCCCATTTGGTGAATGGTCCAAAAATGACTATTGGCTACAGAGGTGTGGGTGGTATTCTGGTTTTTCGATCAAAGATTTGACAAGCATGGCAACTTTTGACTGCGGTTATGCAATCCTTGAACATTGTTGGCCAGAAGTATCCTGCTTGTAAAATCTTTTGCACTGTAGCGTAGCTAGATTGATGCCCCCCGCACACACCTGAATGGCAATCATTCAGGACTTTTTCGGCCTCCTCATGGGTGAGGCACCTCTGTAGAACTGTATCGATACCATGACGGTAAAGTGTATCTCCAATGATCATGTAGTCTTTTGGTTGGTATCGAGTATGTCACTTCTCTAAATGGGAGGTATTAGACCTATATGTTTGGGTCTAGAGATAAATGATTATATCTATATACTATGGATCGCTTGAAGATATTAGAAACAAAGATTCATCCACAATTGTTGCATTGAATGTTGAATCGTTAGACGACGATGGGAGATCACATAGTAACTCTGCGAAAGCCAGATCTTTCTTTGATTTGGATTTTACGAATTCAAGATCAAACTCTTGCAAAATTGCTATCCATTTGGAATATTTTCCCCCCAGTAACTATCATGACAAGATATAAGTCATGGGGTTGCAATCTGACAAAATGGTAGTTTTTCAAAAGAGGATATAGTGTCGAAATCTCTGTATCACTTGAACAGCTGCGAGAGCTAGCTATCCAACATAGGAGTACTTAGTTTCCATATCATTTAAGTTTCGAATTAAATAATAAATGGGATGTTAAATTACATTGTCTTCTTGAACTAAAACCATTGCTATGGTTGTATCTGTTGTAGCCAGATACAGGTTAAACTCATTTTGATAATCAGGAGCATACATAAATGATGGTTTTATTAGAGATTCCTTTAAAGCATCAAAGGAATCTTGCGCGACCTGATCCTAGATGAAGGGTACTTCTTTTTTCAACAGATGAGTATAAACTTTAGCAAGTTCGGAGTAATTTGGAATGAACCTCCTCACAAAGTTTGCTTTCCCTTGGAGTTTCTAAATCTGAAGTAAATTTGAAGGTGGAGGCAAATCAATGATTGCCTGAACCTTACAGGGGTCGAGACGAATCCCGTATTTCAAAAGTATAAAGCCAAGTGAATGACCAGAACTGACACAAAACAAACATTTGTGTGGATTGAGTCGTATCTTGTAGTGTCGGCAACATAGAAAGGTCACTCTCAAATGTTGCAAATGATCAGTCCGCTTTCGCGAATGAGCCGGAAGGTCGTCGAGATATGGTTGAATGATGTTCTTGATGTCATGGAAGGCATAATTCATTTCCCTCTAAAAGGTTTCCCTTGCGTTATTTAAACCAAAAGGTAGCTTGCAGTAAGTGAATGTGCCCCACGGACAAATAAATGCAGTCTTTGATTGGTCCTGTGGGCCGATATTTATTTGATTATACCCCAAAAATCCATCCATAAATGAAGATATTTCACATCTGGTGCATTCATCAATTATTTGGTCAACGAAGGGTGTAGGGTAGTTGTCCTTTGGAAAAGCTTGATTTACATCCCTATAATCGACGCACACTCTTATCGTCCCTTGCTTTTTCATTACAAGAACAATATTTGATACCCAATCTGTTAGAGGAACAGGGTAAATGAAACCAACATGGAGAAGCTTTTCAATTTTTGCCTTGATAGTAGTAGCTTTCTTGGGGTGCACCTGCCAAAGCCGTTGTCGTACTAGTCTGACATCTAGATACATCTTAATTTGGTGTTCAACTATACTCGAGTCAATGCCTCGCATTTCTTCATATGACCAAGAAAAGAAATCTCTAAACTCGCGAAAGAGAGAAAAATATATTTCCAGTTCTGAAGGAGAACATGATTTGCTGACATGAATATTCTCTACAACATTTGGTTTGGTTGAGATATTGATGGTTATAGTCTCTTTAATATTGGACAAGTTTTGCTCGGAATCCACCATATTTACAGTATTCGATAGGAAATCAAATACTGAAGGATGATCAAGGTCATTGGAAAAATCTTCTTTATAATCTGGAAGATGGGAACGATGGTGGTAATCTCCCCATGGTGCCCCATCAATCATCATTGACTAAACAATTCCTTCATCTGTAGAATGTACATGCGACCAAGGATCTGAAGGGGTACCATATTCCTTAGACCTATCTATCCAAATGCTTGATGAGTGTTGATTTGGGTTCACCTCCCATATTGAAAACATTGATTGCTACAATATTTCTATTGGGCTTGGAGGCAAAACCTCGTGATGATCCATGCTAACATTGTGATCGAGTATCTTCTAAATGGAAGACACCATATTGCAAGTTCCCACCGTGGCCACTTCCGCCAGATTGTTTCGTGGTGGTAGGGAAAAAGTACCCATCAATGTCGGGTCTTTTAGTAGGCCTACTCCGATATTTTGAATCGACTGAGAGCTCCCGTGGATCATCAGAATGCTTCCCGTAACTTGTGAATTGTTGGGGAGAAATATTTGTTGGTCGACGACTGTAATTCCTCCTCGGAAAGGAAACGCAATATTTCTAAAGTATGTCGACACAACAGTGGCCATAGCATATATCCAAGGCCTTCCCAGTAGGATGTTGTAATCGAGGTTTCCGTCGATAACTTCAACATCAATTTCTATCGTCTTGCCCCCCAGTTCAACTTGCAAGTTACTTAAAATCCTGTATGGAGTGTACATTCGTCCATCAAATGCTTTCAACGTCATTGATGATCATGATAAGTGTGGTGAACCCAATGTTTTCCAGCAACTCATCGACATAATACATGTAGATGCTCCCTCATCAATAATCGTTTGATGAATAGTTTTGTTGAGGGCTTTCACTTGAATAAGGAAAGTAAGTTGAGTTGGTAACTGAGGGTCATATCCTTTATGATTAGAGGCCACAATATTGGAATCCACTGGGTCAATCCCACCTATTGCTGATAATAGAGTCTGCTTTTGGGAGGGGAAATTTTGCAATACCTCAAGTGTCGACATAGCGGACGGTGATTGGGCCAGGTCCTCTATTATATTATAATTTTGTGCTACTCTGGCATGAGGATTAAATGTTTATTTGTGCACTACTCCCTTTGGCAGCTTTATCGTCAGCTCAGGAATGATGGGTGGCACAACTTTGGTCAAAGTTGTTGTCGAACTACTAGGTTGATCTGTAGCCTTGTTGTTTGATAGCTGTGGACTCTCGTAATATTTATTCCTTGTCGATATCAAAGCATCATTTTGCTGTTTTGAAATGGAAAACATAAGCACTTGGGATGGGGAAGCATTGTCACTAGCAACCAGATTGGTTGCTGGGTTTGGAAATGGATCAGTCAATACCGATGAGGTTTTTGAATTCTTTAAGAGTTTCCTAAGCTCAACTTTGTGTGGACAGTCTCTCATCCAATGATCCTCATCGCATATAAAGCCTGGATGATTTGGTTTCCTTTCTCCAGAAGGGTTTGCAGAAGATTTTTCAGGAGACAACTCCTCCTATTTCTTCTTTTTCCCTTTCCTTTTCTTCTTGCCCCCTGGTTGCTTCGGTTCTTTGCCTTTGTCAGTTGACACGACATTTACCTCCAAGGCGAGAAGTTCTTCATTTGAATTTTGACTAGAAACCGTATGAGCTTTCTTTGATGTAGCCTTTACAGTTTTCGTGCTAGTCGTACCTATCACAGCATCATTGGCATGAGAGTCTTTTTTTGATTTAGGATGAGGAGGAATGGAAAATTCCGGTCTAGGAGCATCAGGGATTTTGCCATAGAGCATGCCAGACTGAGTATAGATCAAGTATAGATATTGCACACAAGCAATGACTTGCTCTTCAGTGACGACCCCTCCCTTTACCACATCTTCTGTGATAGAAGGTAACGATGACTTAATAAACCATTCAACTAACAGCTGATCAGGAACATATGTTTTTACCATTATACAACGACACTGTCACTCATGAATATGATCAGATATGTGAGTGGTTGTCGTCTGTTTGAAATTGGTAAGAAGCTCTGTTCCTGTTTCGTACCTTATGGGTAACTGAAAATGGTTTAAAAGGGTTGTGGCAAAGGTGCTGAAGTTATGAAATGAAGCTCTAGGCAATTCAATGTACCATTTTGCTGCTGGACCTGAAAAATTCAAAGCCTAATTGAATCATCATTTAGAGTGTTGGATGAACACCATAGATGAAAGGTCATCATATGATTCGATGGGTCTTCACCCAGATTTCCATTAAATTTAGGAATATCTGATGAAAGTTTATAAGGAATCGCCGGCCACCAAGGGGCATAAAAAATCAGATCATTTGTTAGCTGATTTAGGTCCGGTAACTCTAAAGTCGCCATGAAAGGTAACTGTTGATTCAGGTTCAGCGAAGCATACCTAGGAAAAGATGGGATTTCCTAAGCAGTGGGTCTTTGCATACCAGCATAGTGCATTTGATGCTAGTAACTTTGGTAAGGTTGATGGGCATAACCACTATGAAATGATCGATGTTGACCATTTTGAATATACGGCTGCCCATTAATTACAAATATTTGTTGCTCATATCCTTGGTAAACTTGTTGGAATCGCAGTCGTTGATATTGCACCAGCCATGGTTGTGAAACCATTTGCTATTGTCCAATACTGGCTATTTGACCAAGATGAGGGGTAATAGTACCCATTTGAACCTGGGTCGCTCCGGTTAGGGAGCCACTAATCGGCCATTGCAGATGTGTCATGGAAATAGGAGGCTATTGTATTGCGACCTAAGAGAATTGAGGTTGGCATACAACAGGCAACGCTTGTACTTGCGACATTGTCACAATGGCCAGTGTAGTGGGGATATTCGACACAGGTAGGCTTTGTTGCATTGGGTATACAACTCTTGGTTGTTGAGGTAGTATTGGCACCCAATTGTTGGATGTAATTCCATCATGACCCGAATTCTATTGCGAACTCCCATATGGTTTTTCTCCCAGAAGAAACAATGAAAGGGCATACTGCCCCTCATATGGTGGTAATCTAGTGCTCAAAGGAATGATTGGCCTTTGGGGACAAGACTGCCCAAATTGATACTATTGCGAAGGATCAACTTGTTGAGACTCAACATAAGAGATTACAGATATTATTCCGGATGAACGAACGGGAACAGACCATACTGCCGAAACAGTCCTTGGATGGACTCCATCTAGCAGTTGAGAGCTAGTTGGGACAGATGGTACACCGACGAACATTGTTGGAGTAGCAGCAGGAGGTTCTACTGCTGCTATGTCAGATGACACAGTAATAGATGTTGATGGTTGTTCAGACATATCTAGTCTATCCAAAATATTTCCTAGCGATTCTACAGGAACTTGTGATGAAGGGAGACTAACTTCTAATGAAGAAGGATATAGGGTGATCCCAGCTCCAAAATGTAATGGAGTACTAGATGGAGGATCCTCCACAATCTCTTCTATAGCAATCAATCTAGGTGGGAGAGGTAAACCGTCAGGTCCATAAAATATTTCTGGTGCTTTAGAAGGTATAGACTTTGCAGCAACAGTTGCTAGAGTGGTAACACATTCTGAATCAACTGTAGATGTCGCCGGTTCAGGAATAGAAGCATTTACCGCTACACTAGGATTAGTTCTAGTGTCCTCTTGTGGCCACATAACTTCTTCTGTAAAGGTAGGGGTAACAGAGATGGTTGGAGTAATTGGAGTCCCTGATGATGTTGGAACACAAGTCCCAAGCAATCCAGGGGACTTTGACTCGGTTAAACGAGTTTGATTTGTCCAGAATAGTTTTGTTTGTGGAGTCAAAGATGGTTGACTCATTAATCTTCATGAACAACGGGGTTTTGATTGACTTTCTTCCACGATTTTGGATTACTCGATCAACTCAAAATAAGGGAAAAATGATTCCGAATAAAATGAATTTCAGACGCTTTGACACAACTTGCTTTTTCCATTTTTAAGAGTCGAGAAAAAGCTAAAGGTGACTCTAGTTGCCTTTGATTTTTAATGAGCTTGAAGTGAAAAATGCTCAGATGGGCCTTTTCGTTTAAAGATTCTAAAAAGGAATGAAAGAGACTACTCTAGAAATCTAGACAGAGGGATTACTAAACCAATCACAAAACTACAGAATACTTTTTATGGTACGGCAGTCAATCTTCCTGAATGTTGTATTTAGTGCATTGCAATGAATAGGGTGGCAGGCACGGCTTCCTAGGGATAAAGGATATAGTTATTGTGGTCTCCCAATATTTACTCGACAGTATGTGGGAGCACAAGTCCGTATTGGCACTTGTCGTCTCAAAGAAGAGGAATCACCCAACCTCCGATGAAAGCGATAGTTACCAAGCTTTACGATGCCATAATACATCTGTAGCCTAGACTTCTAAATGTTGTTTATTGGGTTCCAAAGCATTTTTATGTTCATTGAATTTATTTTACAGTTAATCTTTCTTAAGAAGTTTTCCTTTCAGGTTCACCACGTGATGTATATATACAATTCCTAAAATGCAGTCTAAGATGATAAACAATCGATTAATCTTCTTTTTGCAATGAAAATCCTAGCTACTAAGGAAAGAGAAATGAGATTCTTTCAACATAGAGCAGAGAGCACACACTAGATGCACTGTCCTAAATGAAAATCAACAAGCAGTCTAAATGAAAATGCACATGCATGTATTTGTTTTTTCTTTCTTAATGTGTGAATGACAAAAAGAATGCTAAGTACGAATCTGAATCATTTCAAGCGACAGTACTAACGTTTTTCTTTTCAAAAGACGAAAGGAAGATAATGATGACACTTTGTGATTTTGAATTGAAAACTACTTTCAACAATTGAAAAACTATTAATTCAAATCAAATACAAGAGTAACAGTGTAATCAACCATCAAGAATAGTAGGATTCTTTTCTTTGACTGAAGACAACACTTGTGACACTTCCAAATCAAAAGATGACAGCATGATTACACTACTTCTTTGTAAAGGAGAACCATAAATGGTGAAAAATACATAAAAACATTTACAGTTCTTTGTACTATGGAGGTTGAATCATGCAAAGGAAGGGAGTTTCCACAGTGGTATACTGATCACAAACAGCAAAACTGCTGAATAAAGTTGAAGAGAGAGAACAAAAAGCCAAAATCTGGAAGCAGAAGAGGTCTTATCTGATCATCGCACATGTAACATAGGGAAAGAGCGATGCATCTTACCTACTGCACACAGGATGTGCGATGCATCTAGATTCCCAAGAGGAGAAGGTGCGATGGTCCACGGACAAGACTTCAATTGGGTTCTTGGTCATAGTTTGCAGCTTAGTTAAGGGATTTAGACTAGGTTAATGATAGTTAGTAAATGAAAATCACAGGGGCTGATCTAATGAGGCTACTTGAGCCACCACCAAGGCAATTAGGATGTTTGCAAATCAATTGTTCAGTTTATAAACAAAACCCAGAGATAGACTGAAGCAGCATTGATCTACTTTTCACTTGCATAGCAAATGCAATTCGAAGGCTAGCTAGCTTGACTTCAAGCTCCGTCTGTAAGTTTATAAAGCAAACAAATATAGACAAGAAAACAAGCTATTCACTTCCCAACAAAGTCACCATTTTGTTATCAGGAAATCTAGTGTCTATGTAGAGTTGCTAGTCCCACTAAGATGGGTAGCTATCTTAGAAACAAACAGATTAAAGTTACTTTCTTTTCCTTTACAAGAAGTAGATAGGAGAGGAGCATAGAATACCAACCTCAATCTTTCACTCAGTTCTTTGCTTGTTCCTCCTCCTCTCTAACAGATCTTTCCTGCTCTTTCCTTGACCACTCCACTTGAAAGAGT
Organism: Pinus taeda; assembly: GCA_000404065.3. Taxonomy (NCBI): domain Eukaryota; kingdom Viridiplantae; phylum Streptophyta; class Pinopsida; order Pinales; family Pinaceae; genus Pinus; species Pinus taeda. The sequence continues at coordinate 6,591 of APFE031136250.1, read as the reverse complement.
ACCTCTAATGTCAAAGTAGAATAATACCTTCAAAGTGCAGAGATATACAATCATAAACAATATAGGACCAGATATATATTGACCACACAAATGCATATATTATCAGACATACAAGAATGTGGAAGAAAACTTGAATAGATTTATTAGTGTAAAGATTAGAAGAGAGGATTACAACCCATTGATCTGACCCAACGTCATCCTCCCAGCATGAAAGCCCTTCTTCACCTCATGAAAAGCTTGGATCATCCAACACTATGATATTCCACTAGGAAACCAAGAACACTTACTTATAAGATACAAGATTCTAGCCTCTGGATCTCTGAGATGAGGGATCCATATATAGATGATTCCAGGGGGGTGAGTCAGCTTCTGGGATTTTGATTAGAGTCTTCTCTCTGATAGTTCTTGATTCCACTTGGATATTGATGATCTCTTACTCATCCCTTGGTGAATTTAGAGAGGCAAGTGTCACAGGAGAAGTTTCTGGAAGATTCCATGATCATCCACCTTGCAAACCGTCTTTGCCATTTGTCTACTCTCACCCATCACACCCTACAGAAGGGATTTTCAGTATGCATTGCACTTTTTGCACTGAGCAGGTGAGATGCATGGCACCCTTAGCATTGAGCAGTCTGTATGGTCTAGTTTTGACTAGTTCTGAGCAGTTTTCTATGGAGAACTTCTGGGAGATGATGTAATCAGCTGACCTTGTTCCTTTAGGGCATGAAACAACACTTTTAAGCACTCAAAAGTCCTTTTTTTATGGACATATGTGATTGGGGTTGCAGTGTCCAAATATGTCTATAACATTTGCCTAATGATCTCCTTCCCCTTTTATAGACTTAGGCCTTACTCAATACCATGGTCCATAACCACTTAGACCCAATACCTGGGTCCAAATACGTGGGTTCAACACTTTGAATGGGATACCATGGTCCAAAACCATAGTTCCAAATACAATGCACTAAAAATAATTTTTCCCACATGTATGCACTTTTCTGTGCATGAAAATGCGTGCATACGTACATGCGACTTTTAATCGGCGATACTGTATGTATACGCGACTTTGCTAAGTGAAAACTACGTATATCTCTTCTTCCTTTATTCTAAGAGTCTGAACTGTGATCTATCATCTGAGTGAGTTTCCATCAAGGACAACACCTATGTCATTGTGCCAAACTTGAGTCATAATTCCAACAATCTCCCCCTTTAGACTTGATGGAAAACCTAACTCACTCAAAGTCATTCTCCCCCTTTGTCATCAAGGGCAAAGGGTTGTGCTCCCCCTGAGTACATGCTCAAATCTCTGCTCTGCTTTGTTGTTTATGCTCCCCCTAACTGTAGGCAAGGTCTAAAAAAAAAAAGATGTTCTACAAGAAAGAACATGACTCTAGACATCATAAATGACCTTCCTATCACCAAAGGCTCATACATACATCCATCTCCCAACCAAGTGGGAATGTACCAAGATATACTCATCCACCCAACCAAGCGGGGATACACCAAATGTTTATACATGATAAAACAAGAACATTACATTATCCATCCCAGGCATAGTGGGGAAACCAAAATAGGCCATTACATGACCTTGATAATAAAAGAAGTACATGACAAAGAGAAAAAATATCTAAAACAAGAATATGATAGTCATCACCAACTATTATCAGCAACATTTGTCAATCATCATTCAGACCAGTAACCATGTTCTTCCTCTGTACCTGTTCCATTGAAACAAAAAATAACTGTGAAATTGAACCAAAATCTTCTAAGGTAATGCCAACAATGCAGTATTAGAAGCATGTGCCCCCCCTTAACCTATGCCAGATGGTCTTTTTCAGACCCATATCAGAATCTTTTCATCCTAACTCTGGCCCACTGATTCAAACCAACATATATGTGACCTTATCCACAGAAACAGGAGTATGTGTGTGGATGCTCTTTATAAAACTCATGTACAATCACTTTTCTCTGAAACAGATAAGTGTCAACAGCAAGATGATGCATCAACTACTCCCAGATTCTATCTAAGGTATTCAAATGTCTCCCTGGGTAGTGGTTTGGTTAATATATCAGCAACATGTTCCTTGGAGGGAACATACTCCAATTTGACCTTTTGTTCAAGCACTTGTTCCCAGAGAGAATGATATTTTATGGGTATGTTCTTGGTATTTGAATGCTTGTCTAGATTCTTTGAAATACTAATTGCACTTGTATTATCAAATAAAATGGAGATAGGTGGAGTAAAATTGATTTGAAAGTCTTGCAAAGTTTGCATCATCCAAAGGATTTGTGTGCAACATGATGCATCAGCCACATATTTTGCTTCAGCTGTAGATAATGCAATTGAACTTTGTTTCTTGTTGAACCAAGATACTAATCTGGAACCCATAAAGAATGCACCACCACTAGTGCTTTTTTTGTCATCCACGCTTCCTACCCAATCTACATCTGCATATGCATGAAGTGTGAGATTTGTATCTCTAGGATACCATAATCCATAGTTTTGTGTTTCTTGAAGATATTTGAAAATCCTTTTAACTGCTTGAAGGTGTGTTTCTTTTGGGTTTTCCTAGAATCTTCTGACTATTCCCACTGCATGCATGATGTTTGGTTGGGTACCTGTAAGATATAGCAGACTACCAATCATGGATCTATAGGTTGGTTGATGTACTACTACTAATTCATCATTTGCGCTGAGGCTGCATCCTGTTACCATAGGGGTACATACTAGTTTCAAATCTTCCATGCCATATTTCTTCAAGATCTGCTTGAGGTACTTGGTTTGTGATAGAAAGATACCGTCTTTGTTTTGTTGGACTTGTAAAGCAAGAAAATATGTGAGCTCACCAAGTAAGGACATTTCAAACTCTTTTTGCATCACCAAGGAAAATTTTTCACTCGTGGCTTCTTCATTGCTACCAAAGATGATATCATCCACATACACAACAAGTATTAGTAATTTATCATTAACAATTTTTATATATAGATTGTTATCTATTGATCCTTTTGAAAAACCTTGTTGATGGAGGTATTTGTCCAGATGATAATACCAAACCCTTGGAGCCTATTTAAGACCCTAGAGTGCCTTCTTGATTCTGCATACAAGTTTTGGATCATTTCCATGGATGAATCCATCTGATTGCTAAATATACACTTCTTCTTCTAAGTCTCCATTTAGAAAGGCAAATTTCACATCCATTTGATATACTTTGAACTTTTGAAAGCTAGAAAGAGCAAGGAACATTCTTATGGCTTCAAGTCTAGCAAGTGGTGCAAAAGTTTCTTCAAAGTCTATACCTTCTTGTTGAGCATACCCTTTACAAACAAGTCTAGCCTTGTTTCTAATAACATCTCCTTTTTTGTTTAGCTCATTTTTGAATATCGATTTGGTCCCTATGACATTCTTATCATTAGGTCTAGGAACCAATTCCCAAGTGTTATTCTTTTCAATCTTCTCAAGTTCTTCATTCATGGCTTTGACCCAACATTCATCTTTGCATGCTTCACTTACATTTCGTGGTTCAACGGAGAAGAGAAATGCTAGATAGATTGAAGCTTTTTTGGTAGTTCTTCTTGTTTAAACACCTACCTCTTTCTGCCCCAAAATCTAAGTCTCTAGATGATTCTTCTGTACATAATTGGATGGAGTCTTTTCTTCTTCCCTTATCTGTTCTTTTGTTGCCTCATTAGTCTGATTTGATGTTGAACGATAGTCCTCTTCATCTTCAAAATCTTCAGTTTTTATCTACTTTGGATTGTCACCTACTTCATCAACCACTACATCAATACTTTCAACAATTTTTCCAAGTCTTTTACTGTAGCACTTATATCCTTTACTTTGGGAAGAGTAACCAAGGAAAATGCCTTCATCTGCTCTAGGTTCAAACTTGCCAAGATTTTCATCAGTCCTTTTGATGTAACATTTTCTTCCAAAAACTTTGAAGTATTTTATTGTAGGAGTCTTACCATACCATAGTTCATGAGGAGTTTGAGTGTTGTTTACCTGAAAGTTTGTTTTGTTGAGAATAGTAATAGAAACAAATGCAGCTTCACCCCAGAAGGTTGCAGGAGTTCCAGACTCATCGAGCATAGCACGAGCCATTTTTTGAAACATTATGTTCATCCTTTCCACTACTCCATTTTCCTGAGGAGTCCTTGCAGTAGAGAATTCCCTTCTTATTCCATTTTTGTCACAAAAATCAAAAAATTCATCTGAGGTAAATTCCCCTCCTCGCTCAAACCTAAGGCATTTGATTCTATGATCTGATTCATTTTCAACCAAGGCTTTGAAAGCTTTGAACTTTTCAAAAGCTTCATCTTTATGCTTCAGAAGTCCTATCCAACACATCTTGGAAAAGTCGTCAATGAACAATATAAAGTATTCTTCTCCTCGAGCTGACCTTTTCCTTGATGGACCACATAAATAAGTATGGAAAAGTTCAAGTGGCTTACTAGTTGATGCTTCCTTCCTAGGGAAATTAGTTCTGGTTTGCTTACCAAACTGACATGATTTGTATATTGCATTGTTTGGAATTCTGATGTCAGGGAGATTACGAACCGCTTGATTTGCATGCTTTCCTTATCTGAGGGAAGCTTAGATGCCCCAATCTTCTGTGCCATAGCGAGTGTTCATCATTCTTGCTTAGATAGCATTGTTGTTGTCCTCCCTTGAGTATGTATAGATTATTTGGAGTTATTATGCCTTTGATCATTGTTTCTCCTGTATCAAGCTCATGAACAATACATCCATTTGATCGAAATATTACCTCGTTTCCTTGATCACACATTTGGCTAGCACTCAATAGATGATGCTTTAAGCCATCAACATACATAACATTTCCAACTTTGACTTTTTCCTTCAAAAGAACAAAACCTTTACCTTTTACGAGTGCAAGGGTATCATTTTTGAATGAGACCTTCCTTTCCTTTTCTAAGGCACTATATGACTGAAGTTTTCTTTATCACCTGTCATATGTTTCGAGCATCCACTGTCGATATACTACTGATTTTCCTGTCCTTCCACATATAAGGCTATACCATATCTTTCTGGTTGTGGTTCATTCTTTCTCCATGTTTTGGGACCCAATGGAGCTTGCTCCTTCTGAGATGTTTGCCAAAACTTACTCCTGCATTCAGAATCTTCATGATCGAAGTTGTTACAAATAGAGCATTCTATTTCATTTTCAAGAGTAGGAAAGTTATTGTATGTCCTCTTCATGATCCCAGTCACAGTTCTTTGATTTCGTGCTTCTCGAGTCATGATGGTCTTGTAGGCAACACATTGAGCAACTTTGTGTCCAAAGTTATGACATGAAAAACATTGGCCATTAAAGAAATTCCTGTGTTTATCAAATCTACCATCCAGGTGATTGTAGTTTTCATTGACATTCATTCTTGAGGCAAATTGAGAATGATTACCCTATGTTTGGTTGTAGCTTCTGTTCATCCTTGAAGTAGATTGAACCCGATTTACTTGCTGATATGCTTTATGCCTTTGATGATGATTGTCAACCTGTTCACTTCTCCTTGCTGCATCAAGGTAACTTTTGGAGGTGGATGGATTCTGTGCGTGAGATGCTTCTTCAATATAGCCAAGACTTGTCTTGATTAGAGGAGAACATTGCACTTTGATAATCTCATATAAAGTTTTAGATCCTTTAGCAAATCTAAGATTAAGAGATTTTGTTTTCTCAATATCTTTTCTAAGCCCACAATTTCACATTCTAAATTTTCATTGTGTTTTTCCCCTTCAACAAGTTGGAATGTCAGAGTATCTATGATCATACTCTTTTCTTCTAAGTATATTTTAAGTTTAGAAATTTCTTCATAGAGAACATCTTCATCTATACCATCCAAGAAATCATCATCTTCAAAAGCCATCAAAAGTCTATAATCATTACCATGTTCATCTTCATCACTATCTGAAAGTCCATCACTGTCTTCATGTGTATAATAACTCTTCTTACTTACGTTTTGTTTTTTGTTCCATTTAACTGGTTCCTTACCTTTATCAAGTTTATCTTTATGAGGACATTTGGCTACATAATGACCGACTCTTCCACAAGCAAAGCATTTGAAAGGTAGCTTACCTCTAAATCTTCTTGAACCCCATTGAAGGTTCTTGATAAAGTTTGATTTTTCCTCTCCTTCTGACGTATGCCCTAACTCATTGTATTCTCCTTTTCTGGGAGCTTTGAATGAGGTTTCTCTCCCATCTGATGGACCCCCTTGTCTCATTTCGCATGCAGGTAGGATTTCATGCCACTTTGACATGGTAATACTATGAAGATTCTGCTATTCCTCTATGGCAGAAACTTTTGATTCAAATTTAGAAGAAAAAGATCTTAAAACATTTTCAACTAAACTAACTTCTTTTATCTCTTCACCCAAGTTTTTCATGTGATTAACAATCTCATCTTTACATAAGAAATAATTAGCCACACTTTCATCATTGTGTGTTTTGAGAGTTTGATATTGAATTTTGAGAGATTGTAATTTTGCATGTTTTACTTAATCATTGTTGGGTTGTGTTATATTCTTTCCACGACTAACCTACGTAGTGAACCGGGGGGTTAGAGGGGGGGCGGAGCC
>APFE031136225.1:157895-197657 GCA_000404065.3 Pinus taeda | reverse complement strand
TGTAAACCAATCATTGATTGGCAGTCTTATACAGAAAACACAGGGTGAAAATCAGGAACTCCTAACACCCTATGTTTTCCAAAAAAATAAAAATAAAAAAAAACTCTCTCTCTTTCTCATTTTTCATTCCATTCCATTTCATTTCCATCCCACTCCATCTCATTTCCATTCCACACCACTTCACTTCATTCAAATCCATTTCATTCATTCCATTCCACCAATAAAAAAATTTATGACCATTTTCATTCAGTTAGTCATCATCCAATAAAATGATTACTGTGGCAATTTCCGCAGTTGGAACCAGTTTCCGTAGCTAGAAGCAGTTTTCACAACCATCACTCTGTTTTTCAAAACTAATAGTCTGATGTTAGTAAATAATAAAAATAAATTGCAGGTATGACCGAGGACATAGTATGAACACATGGGGCACCTAAATGCATCAACAAAAGGCAACTGATCAAAGGTTATGGACAAGTGACAAACATTCCAAGGTATGAGCAAAACTTTATTTCAAATGGCATTCAAACACATTTTTGCATAGTTATTAAACCATATCACCATTATATGCAATGATTACGTTGATAACTCCATAACCGTTCCACGATCTCTATACGATTCCCCACAATCCTTGCATTCATTTTTAAACAGCCTCATAATCAAGCCTCCGGTGTTCACTCGTGTTCGACTATACTTTGATATTCCACCTGTAATTATGGAACGTGGTTTATTTGACTACAGCTTCTCTCAGCCACACAAAATCGGCAGCCGTTTCATAAACGTGCTTGCGTCTACTCTGCAGCCACCCAATTTTAAATATTGTCGGATGCACTTTACTCCCCCTACTGTTCTATTGACCTCACGGCTGCATTTCCACTGTGCTCACATAAGCCTTCACCCCATTCTGTTCTCTGTTCCACATCATTCTGTGTACCTATTCTCTGCAATCCACTTACAGTCACTGGTCTCCTTTATAAACCCTGTTCATTTCGCTAATTTAGCCATCTTACCTCCGCTAAACCCTCCTCACGCAAACGAGTTTTAAAGAATAGAAGGAAGGATGGGTCGGTTGTTGAGGGTAGAACTAGAGTGACCCAAATTTATGGAAGGATACCCGTAAGTCAAAGACATATTGAAAAAGGCAAAATGGCTTCGGTTTATTCAAAAGTTTAAAGGCTACAATAAGGAGGTAACAAAAACTTTTGTGATGTCTTTCAATGGTCTGGAGGTGGAAATTGGGGACCTCAAATTTACAATCATTGAGGCATCCATAGCAGCTGCTACAGAACTCCCTCAAGAAGGTGAACGCTGGTTCAAGAACAAGAGCATTGGCGAGGAAGCTTGGAGAGTGATCCTACGTAACCCAGGTATGGATGTGACTATATTCAAAAGAGGAATTCCTGTTCATGCCTTAGAAGAAAAATGGGCTAGTTTATTGTTGGTTATTCAAAAGTTCATAACATGTGAGGGCCATTTTGGAGCAATGTACATGTATCATACACAACTATTGATGAACTTGTTAGAGAACCAGACCCTCAATCTGCCATACTTTTTACTAAACAGATTGAAAAAGATGTCTGTAACCATCCAAAAGCATCTGGGGGACGTAGAACCACATTTGTATCACCATGGTCTCGTGAAAATCTTGATAGAAAAACAATTAAAAGAGAAAAAGGACACCTGGGAGAAGTTTTTAATTAGAAATTTCTTTGAAGAACCCCAAGAAACCCCTGAAGGAAGTACATCAAAAAGAAGTAGAAGAAAGAGAACATGTGATAAAACTCAAAGCACTCCTACTAACACAGTTGAAAGAACTAGTAGAGAAGAAAGACTGTCTAAAAGGAGGAAGGAAAAGACTGAGGGTAAAAAGCCAACAAAATCAAAAGAGAAAAGAAGCATTAAGGATGTGCATCAAACCCCTTCCTCAGAAGAAGACCATCAAGTATTGTTTGAGAGACTAGTTCACCTTCAGGAACAGTCAACTATGGCCAAAAAGAAAGGAAAAGAAAAACAGAAGGAAAAAGACAGTAGTCCACAGCATGTAAGAAGAAGCGCCAGGCTTAAAGGAAAGTGGAGGAAAGCACAAACAAAAGGACCCCATTTTATTGATTTGGGAGGAGGAACACCTGAACAAGCTCCAACTAGCCGTAGTCCACCTCATTCTCAGCCAGAAGTTGAAACTAGTCCTCAAGATGTTGACATGAGTCCTTTTCGGCCAGATTTTGAAGTCAATTCTCCTCCACAGCATTTTGGGGACAGCCCAAGGAAAACGACACCTGAGATAGTTCCAAAGGAGCAAGAAGTATATGATTACATAGAATCCTTAGAAAGAACAGCCACGGGTCCTAGCACTTCATCCACTAAGCCTCACACAGCACAAGAAGCTCTAGTCCAATCGTTGAAACAAGAAGTCTTTGAGTTGGAGGTTTTAAATAGACATATTAAAAATGAAAATGAAGCACTAGAAGAGTAGAGAAAACTGGACAAGATCATCCATGATAATACCATGCTACATCTTAGGCTTTGGTAGAAAAAGAACAAGAAATTGAAGAAAAAGTGTAAGAAGATAAGTAGAGCACTGATCAATCTTAAATTCAGATGCTTGATGAAGAAGCCCAGGATGTTAGCAGCACCAAGAAAGAGAGGAAGAGGGCTGGATGTACTGGCAGAAGCTTCAGAACATATGATTTGAAGGGGGGATAGTCAAAATTTTGGTTGCATGAGGACATGCAACACCTTCACGGTGGGGGTATGTTGAGTCCCAAACTTGCATCTTTCCTACACCTTTTTCTAGCTTCTTTCCATTCATCTGAACCTCCTAAGTCATCAGTATCATTGCATATTCGTTATAAAAGAGCATTTAAAGTGGTTTCTTGACTATGTCTTTGTGTTGCTATTTGAACTAGATTTTTTCTTATGAGTTACAGAATCTTGTCACTTTCTGCAGCCAGCTCAACTTTCCGCAGCTGTTTTGTTAAAGTCCATATTGCAGGTGTCTTCAGGCAAATCGAACCACATGGGCAAGTTGAAAACAATGTGGACATGGACCGAGTCCTATTGGCTCAGTCGAATTCATCAAAAGAGGCCATGGTCAAAGGTAGGCAAGCGGTGGTCAACCTAAGAGTCCTACGGTGACAGAACTCTGTTTTTCACCACGTGAAGACTTGCGTGGCCGTTCCTAAATCTCAGGGGACATATCAACACCTGTGGACTGCTCCATAAGCCGAATCCAATAGCCACCCTCCAAAGATTTAATCTTCACGACAGCCATAATGCTAGATTCCTGGACGTGGTTGTTCACGTGTCTCTTATCAGCGTAGATTGTAGGAAAGTAGTTATGTCATCCTCTGTTATAAATAATGCGTTCTCATACGCATAGTAGCTAGCTTTTGTAATATAATTTTGACTGTCAACGAGCCCATTGTGTTGTGACTTTATTTCTATGTTATGACTGCATTTTGAATACATGAGAAGACTCTGTTTATAAGTTCAATTCGTAGTTGATAGCTGACTGCCCAAGGTTGTGCAAAGGGCCCCTGTAAACACCGAGGTTTTGTTTATTGCTGTATAGTTTCATGCTTTATTTCTTTACGTTCCTTATGCCATAATCATTCACGTGTATATATTGCATTGCTTATGGTATTCACGTTTTATTTCTGTCCATAATTTTACATGCTTTTATAATGTTGTTAACTGATCAGTGTCTTTGTTCCAGATTACAGTAGGTAGCCCGGGCATTTGGACATAGTTTTACAATGACTAATGACATGGAAGCAGTCTTATCTTTCTGTTGATTTATTTTTCTTAGTTTTTAACTCCAGCACTATTTTGTTTATTTCAGTTCTGTTCATTGGCTTTATTAGTTAGTTTAGATATTGAATTGCTCATGCCATTTTCAGTTACCTCCGAAAGCCATAGCGAGACTAATGGTGAGGGATTGAAGTAGGAGTGTGTAGTTTGATATTAGTTTATTTTTCTACAAGTTAGTTATTGAATTTCTCATGTCATTTTCAGTTACCTCTGAAAGTCATAGCGAGACTAATGGTGAGGGATTGAAGTATGAGTGTGTAGTTTGATATTAGTTTATTTTTCTGCAAGTTAGTTATTGAATTGCTCATGTCATTTTCAGTTACCTCCGAAAGTTTTGCACGCTCTATGTGATTCGTCTTTAGCGGACTAATGGTGCAGGGATTGAAGTATGAGTGTGTAATTTGATATTAGTTTATTTTCCTGCAAATTAGATATCAGATTGCTCAAGTTGTTTATGATTACCTCCGAAAGCCATAGTGATACTAATGGCGAGGGGTCAGAGTATGAACTGATGTAATTTGATTTTAGCTTCACTTTTCTTGCAATTTTTGGATTTCTTTGAGTACTTTCTATTTTGTATTTAGACAGCAGCAGGGATAATGGTTCCATGATCAATAGTTCACTGTTTGTTTGATTAGAATAGTGGCACATTTTCATTTTATTTTAGGAATTAACTTCATCATTGCATGTTGTAAAACCTTTTTGAAAGTTTGCATTTTTTGAAATCAATATAAAGGACATCATTTCCTTGAACATTTATATCCATACTTGTCTTTTAGAATTTCCATCTCACATTAGGAAGCCATCCAAGATAAAAACCCCCAAAACAAATAAAAACCAAAGACGACAAAAAGTAAGAGATAGGCTATCTTGCACATATAGTACGCCACACTTCGTCAGCTTACGAATCCCAGATTGACAATTAAATGCAGCAATTTAGGACACTCTAAATTGACCAAACAGCAGTTTCGACAGCCAGTGTCCCAGGCTCCTAGGAAAAATTGTGCAATCCTTGCTAGTCAATCCTTAGGTATGTTGCATATCGTTCCTCAAGTTTTCTTTGGTTTTCGCTGACAGATTTCCTACCATGCATGTTTTCATGTCTCCAGATATAGCAGGTGTTAATTTGTCTCTTAACATTTCAGGATCAATGGCCTCCAAGAGAAAAGGATCAAAGTACACTGACGAAAGCGCAATTGGAGGAGTAGTTCAACGAGTGTCTACAAGCTTGCTGATCTATGAAGACACCAAGTTGATTGTAGAGGACATTAAGATGAAATGGTAAGAGGTCAATAATGCATTCGCAGGCACATTTGGGGAAGACCTCAAAGACCGCCAAGTCTATGTGAACATCCACAAGTCCAGCTTGTACCGGATTGCATGCAGGTATCCCGTGTTCCCATTCGCGAACATGATACAATGGGTCGTCTCGCACGTTGATACTGAGATGATGACATTGAGAAGTGTCAACAGGGTGGAGATTGCTACCTTCAAGGCACAGGATTATGAATAGATGTACCATATGTCGAAGCCAGTGGTCACCATGGAGACAACCTTCAACATACCTAATAACAATGCGAACTTCAGGGATATCTTGAAGAACTACGTAAAGCAACTGGACAAATTCAAGATGACACCTAACCAGATCTACAAGACAAATATACTGTGAAAGGTGGATCAATACTTGGTCATCTTTGCATGTCTCTTGTATGGCAAAGAGAGCACAAAGACCTTCCCGCAGAGTTGGGTGATCGTGTCGGACCAACTGGCCAGTGAAGGAAAAAAATGCAATTGGTCTGACATGTTGGCTCACAGTCTGAAGGAACAAGTAACAAGAGCTTGACAACTGCACAAAGGTCAACAAGCAAAAATCTACATGGCCGCTTACATCTTGGATGCAATCTGTGCCCATCAGGATTTCCTGGGCTTGAAGTGGGCATGGACATCATTGGAGACCTTTGTGAACACTTATTGTAAAATGTTGTCTGAATGAAGCTTCAAAGGAGTTATCAAACATATGTCCGATCAATTTTTCACCTCAATGTACAAGATGATATTTGAGCAGGATCCACCTTGCATGTCGAAGGTAGTAATAGAGGCACTGATCGACATAGCAGATTGGTATGCCTCATCGTTCGACACCTTCATACAGATGTACAATGCAGAGAAGCCTATGCAAGTTCTACCAAAGTTTTCCTTGGAAAATCTCCTCATGCAGGAAGTATCATACCACATCTCGGAAGGACTGTCAGCTAGGCTGCACCGGAAGAAGAAGGCACCTTGGCTCACTCTTCTGTTGTGGATCGGTTTATACGAGATATGAAATTTTAAGCATGCGGATGTCGAAGCAGAGGAGATCAAGAACTATGCATTCGATGCCCGAGGCTACAATCCATATGACCCGCATTGTTTTGCAAAAGATCACTGCGCAAGAGTACAGTTTCAGTGGACCCACAAGGCATGTCACTGGGTGGAGGAGGACCCATGGAGATATTGTTACACCTTCTCTAGACCCAATGAACTGGTTGGCATCACTATGGAATGGTTAGCGAAGTAGCATGAAGTATCATCTAGGAGAGCACCACCAGCAGTAGCAGAGGTAAACATACCGACTCGCGATAAAGGAAGGAGGAAGATTGTTGACGGCACAGAGGAGAAACAAAGCTGCAAGTTTCAAGCATACCCACTTGTACAGAAATTAGCTCTGGAAATAGAGGCAAAGAGGCAACAATGCGATAAGAGGAATAAGAAAAAGCAGAGAGAAAAATAGAGAATGAATGAAACAGAGAAGGAGTTGCATGAGTTGAAGGAGCAACTCCAGAAGGAACAGAAGCTGTGCAGGAAAGAGAAGTAAGTGCAGCAAGAACAGGTACAACAGGGGGTGTAACATGTATAGATAGATGAAACTGTGCCTGTACAGGTAGTCGACTCATACGAACAACTAGCACCATGAAGACAGGGTGAGAAATCATAGGAGAAGGCCTTTGTTCAAGAGATTGAACAAGCACTTGAGAAAATGGATACAAATATGGAGCAACAGGAGTTAGAGCAAGATATCAACCTCATGCCTTACCACCAAGAGGTCAACCCACCAGATTCACTAGATGCAGAAGCAAAGAAAGTCCCAAGAAACCAAGGAGACACTCAAATCCTTGGAGACAATCCAGAGGGAGAGATGAAAAAAATCTCATTCGAGGAGTCCCAACACAGAGTTGTGAAATCTCACAAAGTGTTGACTCTGGATAATCACACATCTCCTGTGCAGTTTGAGGAACGAGTGATCATGTCTAACGTGCGCGAGCATCCACCAACATTTGCCAATGCTTCCAGAGCATGTGCCGAAGCCACTAGCTCGAGTGTTCACTTCATGATAGCAGAGAATGAGTGAATGGCTAAGGAGTTACAAACGACCATGCAGGGAGGAGAATTGGTTACAACATCTGCCCGAGCAGAGTTGAAGAAGGTAATACAGGATGAATTATTGTCCCTTGAAACATTCATGTGGGTGTTGTATTCCAAGTTTTGTACCATGCATCAGGCTTTTCCATCTTAATGGTTGGCAGTAGTGACTTGCGAGGAGAACTTGTATATTGTCGAATGTGCATGCTATTATTGATTACATGCAAACATGGACAATGAGATACAAGGGAGCACCATTACACTTGTCCAAGATGATGAAGCCCAGAGCAGTCGAGTTGAAGGCACCCATCAAGAGTTAGATCTGGAACTATGAAGATCTCTCACAACTCATCACTAGTCTATAGACTTCCCATGCATGGATATTCAGGAGTATGGATGTTGTTGTGCTCACACATGTGGTCCCATATATTGGGACACTCACCCAGGAAAAGAAAAAGGCACAGGTCGGACTAGAGCTTGACTCATACTTTTATGAGTTGATGTGCATAGCCACTAGACCAGACTTGGTGATCAGTGTAGACACCATGCATCAGTATGTTGTTGGTCTGGCCACACTCAAGACAATGATGTGCATGTTATCAAACGATTTGGTAGAGGAGATCGAGCAATGTACCTGGATGCTATGGAGGCAAGAGTTCATTTCCAAAATGATGTCACCACAGAGTACACAGACACCATCACAGACTACCCATCTTGGTATCAGTTTTCCACTATTGATCATCGCAAAAATGTTGACGAGTTAGTCTTCTGAGAGTTGTCCAAGTCATAGTGATGCCTTGCATGGCTTGCTCAAGACTATTTTGTCTCACATGGGTACATGTGCAGATCATATGTAATGTCTTGTCAAGTGTAAGTTGAAGTGTTGACAGTTGGATGTAATAGTCATAGAGTAGATGAAGAGTCATGAGGGTTGATGAACTGTCCCAAAGGGGAATGTCAAGGGCCACCCCACCCTTTGCTATATATGGTCCCTCATAACTCATTGTATGGGGTTTTGGTCAGCCAAGCCTCTGATAGGAGTATCTTAGAGAGAGCTTCGACAGTATTGTAACGAGCCTTGGCTTATCCACTATACAGATCTAGTATATCTCTTTGGAGGAGCAGGTGGTAGTGACTCTAACATTCTACTGTCAAAACTAGTGGTTGGTCATGGTTGTATTTTATTACTAGAACTTACACTTCTTAATATAACAGAGCTAGCACGTTTCATGCATATGTCGTATTGTATTTCAACTATCTTGTTTACTCTAAATGATATATGTATATGTTTGGTTACACATGCATGTGTAACTATTTTCTGTATATGTATGTATGAATCTTACTAAAATGTGATGTTGATTTAACTATCACTTTGGATTACTAGCTTACTTTCTTTCCATATTGTAATGCATCTTTGCTCATGTGTTCCCTTCTTAACTACATGCTTTCACAGGTTTCCATGGGGTGCACTCACCTCACCCTCCGTGTGTTAGAAACTCTCAAGCACCTTCCTACACCAAACGATCTGATGTCTAGTTGGGACTACCTACCAAGGAGATCTCCTCACATGTTGGCAGGTCTAGCACCATTAATGCTTGGACAGCTGCTAAAGCTAACTTCTCAACATGACTGTACTTAACTTCAGTATCATTTAGATTTTGAGTCAAGTAGTAAATAGGAGTTTTAGTCCCTATATCATCTTCTTGAACCAATACCATTGTGATGGTAGTAACTGGAGCGATGAGATAGAAGAAATCATCATGATGATAATCTAGGGGATATGATAGAGATTCGCAAATGAGTGCATCTTTAAAGGCATCTAACATCATTTGAGAAACATTGTCCAAATCTAAGGGAACCTCTTTCTTTAACAGGCTAGTGAATCATTTGGTCAACTCAGCGTCGTTAGGGGCAAGCCTCTATAGAAATTTAGCCTTCCCTTGGAGTCATTGGAGCTGAAGGAGGGAAGAAGGCATAGGGAAATCTATGATCTCCTTAACTTTCAAAAGATTGATACAAATTCCATGTTCTGAAACCACAAAATTGAGAGGTCAGCCAGAGCTAACACAAAACACAGATTTGTGAGGATTTAATTGAATATTGTAATTCCTACATCGTAATAAAATTTCTCTAAGATGAATTGGGTGATCTACCTTATGTTTTCAATGATCAAGAAGATCGTCTAGATAATGTTACATGATATGTTTGATAAAATAAAAGGCGTAGTTGATTGCCCTCCAAAACGTAGCCCCAACATTGTTCAACTCGGAAGGGAGTTTCCAGTATGCAAATGTGTCCCAGGGAAAAATAAATGATGTTTTAGGTTAATCTATTGGGAGAATGTTGAAATGATTATAGCTGAAAAATCCATCCATGAATGAATAGATTTCACAACAAGCGTAGTCATCAACTGTATGTACAATGAATGAGGTGGGATAATTGTCCTTTGGAAAAGCATGATTTATATCAGGATAATCAACACATAGACAAATTATTTGTTGTTTCTTCAGGACAAGAACAATATTTGACACCCAATCATTCAAACAAAATAGGTATATGAATCTAGTCGTAAAAAAATTTCAACTTCTGATTTGAATGCGGAAGACGTCTTGGGATGGATCAAACGAAGGCACTGCTAGATTGGTTTAACATCAAGATATATTTTTATTTTGTGAACCACAATGTTCGGATCGATCCCTGACATTTCTTTGTAAGACCAGGCAAAGAAATCTCAAAATTTCTAAAATAGAGCTTTGTAAGTCTTAATCTCATGCAGAGAGAAAGATGTGTTGATATGTAAATTCTCGACTATGTCAGGATTAATTGAGATATCGAGAGGGATGTTCTCCTTAATATTCAATAGGTTTTTCTCTGAATTAACTTCATGAATGGAAATACAATTCATAGAGGGCTCAACGATATTGGGTTGATAAAAGTCATAAGGATCATCCTTGATGAGATCTGATAAGGTGGAATGATGGTGATGATCGTCTCATGGCGCATCACCTGGAATCATGACCTCCATGATGCTATCATCGATGGGAATTTTCGAGAGAAAGGATCATAATATGTGTCATAATCCAATGAGTAATTGACCCAATTGATTCAAGAGACTAAATCAGAGTGAGATGCACAAGCTAAATGAATGGATTCATAATCAAGCTCGATGGGTTTAAGAGGCATACAATTGCCAAAACTATTGATGTTAGTTTTTTGTGGTATTATACAAGGATCAGTTTGAATAGTAAAATAGGATATCATATTCATATAGGAAACCAAAGAGGAGCTATTGGGAAGTGGAGGAGGAAGCAAAAAGGTTCCCATGAGAGAGGAATCCTTAAGAAATTTGACCATGACATGCTGATATGGGTGTAGAGTTTCCCCTACAAGAGGGACACTTCCAGTAACTACATAATTGGAGGTGAAAAACGTGACTTGATCAATGGCTACTATGTCACATTTATAAGGAAAGGTGATCATCCAAAAATAAGTCGAAACGACAACAACCATAGCATAAACCCAAGAGTCACCCAACAAAATATTATAATCTAGCGGTTCATCAATAACTTCGACTTCTATGGATACATATTTACCTCCCAATTCCACTTGTAATGAATTCAAAATCCCGCAAGGTTTATATGTTATCCCATCAAAAGCTTTCAAGGTGGTGGGTGATTGACTGAATTGAGGAGAACTAATGGCTTTCTAGCAAGACAAGGACATGATGCAAGTTGAGGCTTTGTCATCCATAATAGAATGATGAATGTTATTACCATGGATGAAAACCCAGATCATAAATGCTAATAGAGATGCAAGTCTAGGTGTATAGTTCTCATGATTGAAAATGACTAGGTTAGAATCTGAAGGATCAGTGCACCCAATCGCGGAAAGAAAATATTTTTTTTGGGCAGGATAATTTTGCAACACCTAGAGAGTAGACATAGTTGATGGAGACTGAGCAAAGTAATCAAATACACTATAATTCTTAGCAGCTCTCACACTAGGGTTGAAATCATATTTATTAATAACGTCCTTTGGGGGCTTAATTGTCAATTTCGTAGGAATAATAAGAGGAGCAGGATCCAATGGAGATGTAGCCGAACTAGTAGATTGATAAGTAGCCTGACCCATTAGGAAGTTTCACATTACCATACTCTTTATTATGAGTGGCCACCATAATATCATTTTTTGATTTAGCGAAAGAAAGTATCAAAATATAGTTGGAGGAAGTAGGTTCCTGAGCAACCAAATGAGTCTCCTGATTTGGAAACAGATCTATCAACATGACGGGTGAAGTAGAAGACTTTAGAAATTGGCTCACTTTTTCTCTATGGGGATAGTCACGAGTGAAGTGTTCCTCATTACAAATTAGGTATGGGTAACAAGTTTTTCGTTTCTCATCAGAAGATTGATTGTTTTGTTTATCTTGTGGAGGAGAATATTTCTTCTTCTTTCCTTTGCATTTCTTCTTACTTCCTGGTTGTTGTTGATATTTTCCTTTATAAGAATGAATGACATTCATATTAGAAGTATAAGTCGTAGGAGGATCTGATGGAGGGCTTTTGGAAATTATGGTAAGAGTAGTACCAAATGGTTTCCTCACCGATTGTGAACTGGTAGAACGAATCAAACCATTGACAACATGAGATTCTTTGCTAGGAGCCTGAGGACCAATGTTTGAAGGTCGCAAAGCATTTTCTATCTTATCATTATGCGTGCCAGATTGGATATAAATGAGATCCAAGTACTTGGCATGTGAAATTACTTGCTCTTTGGTTACAACCCCACCCTTAGCTACGTCTTATGTTATAGGGGCCAACAAATACTTAGTAAAAAATTCCGCCAACAATTGATTTGGAACATATGTCTTAACCAACCGATGTTGACATATCCACTTATGTATATGATTAGAGATGTGAGTTGTTGGCTTGAGGGGACCTAACCCAGGTTCAACATTAATTAGCCAAACAAATCCCTACACTACTGGCCCTTTTGACATCAGCTCGTGGAGCGTGGATAGAAGTCTCACCCAAAGCAGTATGGGGGGATGTTGGAACCAAGTTTCTATACCGTGAGATGGTTGTGATGTTGTTTGACTCCTTCTATGCCTACCTTAGTGCAGGTTACTTCTTTCTAGGGCTTGCAAGACAAACACTCTATTCCTTCCTTCAATACCTCCGCAAAAGTATATAATCGACCATCTCGCAGCCCTAACCTACTGCTCAGGTACTTTCACGCTGCTAGAGAAGCATGTCATACAAATTCCCCAATTAATCTAGGTGACTCGCTTATCTTATCAAACAATTATAGTTAGCACTGCGTAACTAGATATTCGTAAATGCGTTCAATTATTCAATGTAATTGCGGTCATTCACGCATAATATAAGCACAATAAAGGAAATTCATACATAGAATATCGAGATGCATAAACATAACAAAGACAAAGAAATTGAAGAAGATCTGTCTTTATTAATATTTTCCAAGTGTTTACAGACTCTGTCCACCCTGCACACACAGTTGCAGGGGTCTGCGCACTTAGCTACAGACTTCTACCCTAGGCCTCTACGCACTCAGCTATAGAGCCTGTACCTATGCTACAAACCAAGACTTAGAATTCTTGCTTCACAACTATGACTCTCTTACATTCTTCATCATTCTACGTCCTTGTATCCTCCTCAAACTACTTAGAGCTTAGCTCTTTTATACAATCCCATGGTCTTCGGACCATGGGTAGAAATCTTAAGCCGACTTTACTTTACAAAACTAAGGGAAGACTACCCTTTATGACACATAACACCTTCGTGCTCTGTGACCACAAAATGTGGAGACTTTACCATTTTATTACAAAATTTAACTCAAGCATGGGCTTTTAACACCAAAACTGCCCTTGGGGGATCCTACTCCCAACAGGCCCCGAACACAAACATCGTGACTCACCCTTGAGTCACTCGGTAGGTGCAAAGATCTTTGCACGAAGCCCGTCCAACTTGACCCGTATGACTGTAACCTCGGCCCTGCACTCAGCTCCTGCCTGCTTTGGGTCTTCCACTGTCTGCTCGGTCATTGCTCCTACGCTATTAGCCTGAAGCTTTTGTTGCATCGCTTGCAGAGTCAAAAGCTTACCTTCAATATTTCTTGTGACTACATAAGCTTCCTCTAGAAAGGGGTTTAGTCATTCCTTCAACATTGCTTCCTTGTGCAGCGCTGTGCCCACCTGCTCGTTCAGTTTCTTGGCCTCCTCCAGCTTGGCTAGCCTCTATTTCAACGCGACGGTTCGTGATGTACCCCTAAGTTCATCGTAGCGCTGTTGTATCTCATGCACTTCCATCTCTAGCCTCTGTACATTTGGGTCCTCTTGCAAGCTTGTCAGGACCTCAAATGATTGCTTGAACAATTGCGTGCAGTCTGCTACTGCAGTTTCCACTGTCGTGACTACTTCTATGACAACGGCTAACCACTGTTCCTTTACCTCTGGTGGTGTTGAAGGTTGGGCCCTGAGTTCTAGCTCGGTAATTTGCATATTCAACTCCAACTAAACCCACACCATTTGATTCCGAGTGTTGCACACCCCTATGGCCAATTTGCGGATGCAGACCATGACTGGCTCCTCCTTCGGAATGGCCAACTCTGGGACTATTCTTCATGCCTTCTCAATGACCTGCATAATCTTCTTGTTCTGGTTGGTCACCTCGGTCTTATTGGCGATGGAAACATTTCTTTGTAGGGCCATGTGCTCATTGTTGATTTGTTGTTCGCTGAACAGCTGGAGGGTGTGGTGCTCTCAGGCCCTCATTTCTTCAATTACTCCATCCTTCAAGAGGTGGAGTGCTTTATGCAGAAGCGCTACCAGGTTCAGCCCAACTCCCTTCAAGGTGCTAATAGTGGGCCTATCAGCCTCATTATCTTTGGTCAGTGCTCCATTTGGTAGCACTATTGCACTGGAACCCTTCGTGCATAGCATATTGGAAGCCTCTAAAGTGTCGACAGCCAAGCGGGTAGACACCGTACTAGCTATTGATGCGTAGGCTTGCAACTCCTACAACCCAATCTGGATGGTCCCTAGGATGATCTACTATTGTTGTTAGAATTTCTGTAGGGCCTCCGTGGTGACATCTCTGATTGTGTCACCGATATTATGTAAGTCTCCCTCCTTAAATGTGAGAGGGTCCAACGAGGTCTTGGTTGCCCTAGATTTCTTTCTAGACCCTCCCTTTTCTAGCTCTCTTGGGCACTTAATGTGAGCGGATGTCTCCTGAGGGTCCATGTCATGCTACTCTGTGTCTTCCTCTTTGGTCTCAAGTGAAGGCGACCGGGCTCCTTTATCAGAGCCCTGCTCTTTGCCACCTATCTGTTTTCCTGCCTCCTTTCCTACCTATTCCACTTGGGCCTTCTCAGTGGCCTCCTTTTTTCTCTTCTCGCCCAGCTGCGCCATCTACAAATTGGCCTCCTCCTTCTTCTGTGCAGTGAACTTTCTTCCACCCACTTCCAAGTCTGTTGTAGTGTGCCACTCCACTAACAATTGGTCAAGCACTACATCAATGGCATCATCTATGGCCAGATACGGAAAGTCATACCACTTCTGCGTAGGGTCCTTCCACGCCCTGAGGGAGACTCGATGGAAATCAACTTTGAACTTGGCATAGCTCTATAGGTTAGCATACACCGTGGGTGACAATCGCAGCTTTTTATTGATGGCCATCGTGATATTCATTTCCATCAAGATCCAGAAGATCTTGTTGTCCTAAACTCGCTATGTGTCCTTGGTTGCCCACAATGAAGCATACTTCGCTGCTTCAGGGAGGTCTATCACGACCAAAGGGAATTGGCTCTCTTCTTGTAGCTCCCATGCTACCAACACCATCGAAATCAAGAGCCACATGTAGTGGAATGTCTTGCTTTTCTCTTGTGCTTTGCAGCAGTTCACTAGGAACTCTCTGTGAAGGTAGTTTGGCCAGTTAAACAGGACTCCTTCCACACACTACTGTGTGAGCGTGACGATAGGCACTGGCACCTCATCGGTGTGACACTTCCGCATCACCTTCACTGCAAGGAACTGCGTTGCTACCTTCACAGCGGGGTTGCAGATGCTGGAGATAGTGTACCCCGTGGCTTCTTCACCAACTTGAATTTCTTCTTAATTGATTTTGTGAGAACTTGCTCACCACCCTTGCCGCTGAAAATCATTGATGGATTCTCACTTTTATATGATAGGTGCGGTATTCGATGAATTAGCTTGTTTGTGATGGGTATCAGCTCCTCCAGCCACAGACACCCATCATGCACCAAGCACAACAACTACTTGATGACCAAAACTGTCACTGGGGTGCGATTATAGTGCAACACCTAGAGCAGGTTGAGCAACCCTACCTTTTCTACCCCCTTGAGCCACCTCCATGGCTCCAATGCTGTCATTCCCATATTTGTATCTATGGTGAGGTGCATTAGCTGCTTGGTTGTCAAGTGCGGGAACTTCTCGTCGTCTGCCAAGTCTGAGTCTTCAAGCTTCAATATTGCCACTCGTGCCAAACCCAGATTGTTGAAAGCAATTTCATCTGGCAGCAGAGGGGTTTGTAGGGGAGCCTTACTCTCATCAATGTCTTTTGGGACCTTGGACTTAGGCTTGCGTGGAGGGACATACTCTGGGAACCGTGTAATAGGGTTCGCACCTGAGGCTTCAACCTCCTCCACTTCCACCCCCACATCATCATCGTCCATTGGGATGTCTTCAATATCCTCCTCCTCTGGCTCTAGGTTTATAGCCTTGCCTTTCTCCTGTGCAGTGGGCTTTGCTGGGTTTCTCCTCAGTGATGCACACACCAATATGGCAGGCTGCTTTCCCTTCTTGTCCTTCCCGGCTTCCTTGGTTGGAGTTGGCTTCAATCTCGACATTCTCAGTGACTTAGGGACCTCTACCAATACTTCAGCTACTTCCGGAGTACATACTTCTGCTTCTGTTTCCATTTCCTGTGTCGGCTCTTCTACTACTTGCTGTGTATTGATAATTTCTAGGGGTGCTGACATGATCTTTTGCAGGAATTCCTGTGTGTCCATCGGCAAAGTCTCAAATACCCTAGAAACTATCAGAAGCTCATATTGATCTCGATTCATAGGTTCCTAAGAGCTTAACAACTGAATACTCAAAATGCCAAGTGTTTCTTGCTAGAAAACCATTTGTGATTTATAGGGCATTTTGAATACAAATCCAACTGTTCCCCCAAAATCAGTTCATTAATGCCGGATTGGTGAAATATTTTCAAGGATTTGAGCCATAAATTTCATCTTAAATGCGGGTTGCCCACTCTATTTGGCCTCACCTCAACCGTCTTTTCATGAATAGTGACCGTAACAGTCACTTTCTAGCCAACCTGCATCATTTCTCCCTAGGTAGTGCAACTCCCTCCACATTGCTGCACTTCCTTGATTCGCACCATCTTCCAATCGCGCAACTCCCCAACCCAAGTAGTTTAGTTCATAGTCTCATGCCTCCTTTCAATTTCCTGGAGCACTAAGACTGTGCTACCATCATCTAGTCACATGGCCAGACCACTGGTGTATGGATTCAATCGACTGCCATTCACCTTTCCTAGGAAGGGTTCCCCATTCAGTTGACTAGTTGTACCATTCCTCCATCGGTAATTTCCTTAATAACAAAAGGCCCTGCATCCTGAACTTCCCTGGAAATTTATCAAACTTAGTATCATATAACAAAACTAGGTCAATTACCTTAAATGCACACAACTTGATGTGTCGATCATGCCATGCATTTCCGCGCTGCTTCTGGACCTACTGGTGAAATCCAGCCAAAATCCTCTCTTCTTCGAGCTCATCTAGCTATGCTAGCCTCTCCTCCAGGGCTTCACAATCAGTCATACCTGTGAGCACTACTATGCACAGACTAGGCACGATGTATTCCATAGGAATTACCACTTCAACACCATAGACAAGCTTAAAAGGGGTTTGTCTAGTCAACTTCTTGCATGTCGTTTGATAAGCCCACAATACTGCAAGTATGCGTAGGTCCCAATCACTTCGCTAAGCATTGAAAACCTTGGTCAGTGCATTTTAGAGAACTTTGTTGAACGCTTCCACCGTCTCGTTAGCTTGCGGGTGATAAAGCATGCTCTTCTGGTGATATACCTAAAATTTCTTCATTGGCGCACTTATCATCTCATTAGGAAGTGCGTACCACGATCACTCATCAAGATCTTCGGACATTCAAATTGGGTCAATACATTCTCAAAGAGAAATTTTGTAGTTGTTGCGCCTATGCAATCCTTCACACACTGTGACTTTTCTCAACGAGTCAAATACTCCGTCGCGGTGATAATGTACCTTTCTCCTATCTTTCCTTGGGGCTGAATGGGTCCCACAAAATCTATTACCCACTTCTCATAGGGTTGCAACATCATCTATGGATTCAAATGCATCTTATCCCTCTGTGATGGCCTACTAGTTCTTTAACATAGATCAAATTCTTTTGAGTCCCGATAAAGGGTTGGCCACCACAACCCAATGCATAGAATATTCTGCACAGTTGCGCTTCCTGCATAATGTCCTCCTGCGGTGCTCCCATCAGCATCTGTGAGGATGCTGCCTCTTTTGAACTCAAGTACATACTGTCGCAATATCTCATCAGTCCCCATCTTGTACAGATGCCCAGCAATGACAGAGAAATCTAACATGTGCACCACTAATTCCTTCTTTTGCTGGACATTGTATCCTTCTGGTGCAGTTCCTATCATTAGGAAGTGTATTATATCCTTGAAATGACCATTCGCAATGCGCACTGCAAATAGCTATGATTCAGGCAATACCTCCTCCAAATTGGTGGGCTCTTCCTCTATTTCAATGCGCAATAGGTGGTCTGGTCCCGCGTTCAGTCGTCCAGGCTTCACAACAACTTCAAAATCATACTCCTAGAACAATAAGAGCCACCTGCAGATTCTCCCACCCTACACATGCTTATTGACCAGGTACTTCAACACAAAGTGATCTCTGTACATCTTAAAATGGCCTCCCAACAGGTAGTGCCTATACTTCTAGAGCACATACACCATAGGTAGCCCTCCGTGCTCAGTGGTGGAATAGTTCTTCTCCGCTTTGGATAATCTTCGACTTGCGAACATGATAGGATGGTCCAATCCTTCTCCGCTAGCTTGTGTCAGTACTACTCCCAATGCTATACATGATGCATTGACATGTACATGAAACTCTTTCTTCCAATCTGGGAAGACTAGGATCGACGTGGTGACCATATTTTCTTTTAATATATCTAAGCTCTTCTTACAGTCATCGTTCTAGCAAAATGTGACATCCTTCTTGAATAGTTTCTCCATAGGCGTGGTGATCTGGGCATAGCCTTTGATAAACTTTCTGTAATATCCCGTATGTCCTAGGGTAGTGCGCAATTGTTTCACACTCCTCAACGCTTCCAAGTTTAGTATCATCATGATCTTCGTGGGGTCTACCATTGTCTAGTCAATTTAATGTCTTAGATTGCTCTACATAAATTATCAATCCGGGTATCGTAAACTGATGAAGTGTGGTGCACCATATGTGCTTAGTTAACCTTTTTTCTTACTTCGTTGTTTTATAGTTTATGTTTGTTTTGGGGTTTTTGTTCTTGTTGGTCTCCTAAAGTGTTTAACGCAAATGGAAATCCTAGTCTAAGGTTTTAAGAATACTTTTAAAGATCAAGTATAGATACAGAATTGAAGACAACATTTATGCCTCTTATGGTAATTTCCAAACTTAGCACTTCAAAGATCTCAAAACATGTTATCTATAAAATCGAAACTTGAACAAAAGTGTAAACATGCAGCTACATAAATCAAGCGAAAGATGAAGTACTAAAAATGAGGTTACTATCTCTGCTGTCCATCTAATTACAGAATTGAAATCTAATAAACTACTGCACACAAAATCAAAACGTAAAGAAACTGGAAACTAGTCACTGATTTCACCCATAATCCAATATTTCGTCAATTAACTTCTAAAATGGGGTTAAGCTAAATACACCAGAAATATCGTCATATGGCATGAAAGAATGAAATTTAAACTTATCTATTTGCATACTAATGAAAGCAAAATCAATTACTTCACCTACAATCCAATAGCTCGTCAATTAACTTCTAAAACAAGGTTAAGCTAAAGGCACCAGATATATCGTCATGTAGCATAAAGAATTGATTTCTAAACTATCTACTTGCAGGCTAATGAAAGCAAAATAAAATTACTTCACCTACAATCCAATAGCTCGCCAATTAACTTCTAAAATTGGTTTAAGCTAAAGGCACCGAAGATATTGTCATGTAGCACGAAGAACTGATATCTAAACTATCTACTTACAGGCTAATGAAAGCAAAATCAAATTACTTCACCTACAATCCAATAGCTCGGCAATTAACTTCTAAAATGGGGTTAAGCTAAAGGCATTGGAGATATCGTCATGTAGCATGAAGAACTGATATCTAAGCTATCTAAAAGAAGTAAACAAATCTCACTAAAATGAAAGCATAACAACTGGAATTAAAAACTAAAGTTCAACAAAAGAAGTAAGTCTCAGATTACCACTTGATGCAAAAACTACATTAAAAAGCTTGAGCAAAAACTAATTAGCAAATGTAAGAACATGTAAAGAAAAATTAATCTACAATCAACCGGTTGAACACACTTCCATGAATTAAAATTGCATGAATGGAAAATCTAAACTATCAAACTTAAAAGCAATAAAATGACATACTTGAATGAAATCAAAGCAAAACTACAAAGAAAAATCTAATCTACCTTACATTCTAATATGCTCCATGACATCTACTTCACATCTCCTTCCATGTTGAGAGCATCAAAGCTTTATTCAAATTCTTCAAAATTACAAAGTACAACAAAGCTCTCCAAAGCTTTCCAAAGCCATAAAGAAGAACTACAAGCTCCAAGCTACCAACTCTAAACTCTAAGCTAAATAACTAAAAAGCCAAGCTAACAAATGAAGGAGAGAAATCTCCTATTTATACAAAAAGATGAGAAGCCATCTCATTAATGAGAGTCCATGAATCTTTCCCTCTACCTCTAGAGTCCTAATCAAAATAGGAACTGATAAGACACATTTCTTCTTAGAGTTTCATTACAATTAGCAGATGTGACACATATCCTCATGATCCCATGATTCTCTCCACTCAAATTCGAGTTTGGCATTGGGGTGCCACATAAAGGTCTTCTAGAAGCCTCCTTTTGACCTACACATGTCAACAATCTCAACCCACTTGTTAAGTATAAGCATATGCACATTATTTTCTAATTTTTAACCAAAAATTCACTTAAAAAGGCTAAGAATTAATAAAGTTTGGAAAAACATAAATGTGACCCAATGATAACAAAAGTGGGATGAATGTAGTGATATAGTAGTGAAATGGAGGTGATATAATGGACAAAATAGTGAAAGTGTAATGGAAATGAATGACATTTTCAAGACCCAACATATCCCGCAACTGAAGTTATTGCATGTCCTCATGCAATATATATTACATTAACTCTTTTGATCCTTGATCTTTGGCTTAACTTTGCATGATATCATTTGATAACTTCATATTTTTGCAAAGTGTTTTACTTGAATTGCAACATGGTTGCTTCTTGTGTTACAACCATTTTTTTTGTTGTTGCATTCTATTTTGATCTTTGAACTTTACATAATGATATTTTGATTATTGTTGCAAAGTATATCTTTATTGGATTTCATGATGGTTGGTTCTTGTGTGACAACCATGATTTTGTTTGTATCCAATTTATCGTTTAAGCACTTTTGAAAAGCCATTGTATGCTCATAATAACAATGTAATAGTTAATATATGTTGGAAGTATGTGGTCTCCTAAGTATGATATGGACATGGCAAGATATGAAGATGAATGTATTCCCCCCCCCCCAACTGATGGTATTGGCAATTTTATGAAATGAGGAAGAGAAATGTTTTTCCAACAATTATCATTCTAACCTTTTATGGAATTCTATGGTCAAAAGTTAGAAAATGACATACCTTAACTTACCCTTTGGAATGGATGAGTTGTATGTGTGGTGGCTGCAAAATTCTGATCATATTCTTCTTCAAGTGGCTAAAGAAGAAGAGTCATGGATAAAGAGTTAAGATGACTTTTTATTGCTTCTACTAAAACTTGTTGAATCTGCTCCAAAATGCTAAAAATAATAGTCTTCATGTCTTCAAAACTCATTGGCACAATTCCTACTATGTGAAAATATGTTCTGATGTCGAACATAGCAGGAAATTGTTGACTTAGTGGCCATTAATGGATGCCACTAGTCAACACGAGAATTCTCACCATTGATGACAATGAGAGTCAAGATGCCCAAACACATCTTGCTAGGTGTGAATAGTTTTTCTGATGTCGAGTCACCTAGAAGATCTGGTGAACAAGAGACATTAATGTATTCCCATTGTTTGTCAGCATGAGGACTTGCCATTAAGGTATGCAAGCCTCAAGGTGTTTTTACGAAGAACCTAGACTCAAAGGACTATGGACTCAATAATTTGCATTTAAGTAGGGTTTGCGAAACGAAAATGATAGGAAATAAAAGATGAAAATGGAAGATGGCAATGAAGAGCAGAAATGGCAATGGGAAATAAGCATGTGAATGAGCTTCTTGCTTTTATTTGTGGGTTATGAATG
This sequence comes from Pinus taeda, assembly GCA_000404065.3. Lineage (NCBI taxonomy): Eukaryota > Viridiplantae > Streptophyta > Pinopsida > Pinales > Pinaceae > Pinus > Pinus taeda. Next base: position 175,772 of record APFE031136225.1, on the reverse strand, counting down.
GACAAAAAGAGATGGAAAGTGTACGTGAATGTAAATGGAAAATATGAAGTGAAATCAAGTGAATGGTTTATTATGAGGTATGGATGTGATGGAGACAATGGTATCTAAAATTTTCAAATATTTGGATCCGATTTTGCATTAGCATATTTCCTCTTTGTTGTTGATCATCCTCTTATGAAACAAATTGGTCTCTTAGAGAGACACCATTCACTTGTAGTCATTTGATCTTTCTTCTGGAACCTGCAAAAAAAACTAATACCTATTCTACAATGGAATATAAGATTATCAAAGGAAAGAGATGGTCAATCTATCTAGTTATGATATTTACACACAAAACTAAGAATTTGTATTAATGAAACATGTTCTCAAAGGAAAAATCAAAAGAATTTATACCTGTTTTGGAATTAGTGCCTCAAGTTGATGTTGCTTCTTTTTAGCAATTTATTTCATTATTTACCATTTCAAACCCTAATGATGGAGTTCTCATTGTGTAGATCTTGTTGAGATATTTCCAATGATACCTGAATCATCAAAATCTGATTTCTTATGAGAAAGTTAGGCTGATTTGAACAATGAGGTTTTTTAGCTGCGTAATTGGAGAACAACTGCGGAATTGGACTTTAGCTGCGGAATGTGCACAGTTTCTGTAGCTAAAAAACTTAAATAAAAAGTTAGCCATTCATCTTTCATCATCAGTCCAAAATTAATCAATACCTTCAGAAAAGTGAGCAAATAACTTATTCATTTCATTGATTCATTTTTTTTGTTTCTAAGAGGGAAAAAAAATTGTTCATAAAACTAGCTTACAGTCCTTTAAAGATGATCAACAGCCTATACCTACCAACTAAAATTAATTTCTGATTCCTGAGAACTAAATCAACTCAACAACTATATAAGGTTATAAACCTTTAAACATCTTGAATTTCAAATCCCAATGTTTACTTCACTTAACCCGCAAACCACATGAAATAGAATTCAAAGAAGTGCATATGGGTGGATCTGGAGATTATTTATGACTTAACAAAAAATGTTTGAGATCAACATTAACAATTACCCAGGAAGCTGCTCGTCTACACAACTCTACACAAAAATCGTTTCTGGAACTAACCGAGAGTGATCTAGGCCTATTTGTGATGTTCTCTTCCTTCAACTAATTGATACACAGGTACCCTTTATCAGTCCAGATAACCAGTCCATGTAAGTGAAAGTCGATGAGAAATTTTCAGGCTTCAGTCGATGATGATAGTCATGGAAATCAGCTCCTCCATACAACGGAAATAGTTTTGAAATACTCCAAGGAAATCAGCTCCTCTACAGTTTCCAACACTCGCAAACTCATCCATATACAGAGATTACAGTCATAATATATAGAGCTGTAAGAGATTCAACCAAATAGACCACGACATCCACAAAGTATGAGTTAAAAATGGAAGGCATTCAGTCGGGAGCAATAACAACACAGCCGGACCTGATCCAATCTCTACAACATCTAAATAATTCAAGAGAAGAGTCGTGTGATTTTTGGATACGTAATGTAATCAGTCGTTAAAACAAATCAGTTTGGAAGAGTCGTAGTCATTTGGGATATGTCTTGTTGTTAAACAAGTGTGTGATGAAGTATGAGTTTATTAAAGATGGGGGGCCTGTAATCAAGATTTGAATGCCATCACATAATCAGATTCCTAGATTGGAATTCCCCTTTCCAAGCATGCCGAATTAAATCAACAACCTGTTCATTAATTTAGATCCGTTTTTCTTCACGCAACATGCAAAAAGAGTCTTCAGATAACCAAGAAATTCTCCCAAACTGCCACGAATTTCTTAAAACCGTTTCTGTTTTTTCTAACTAACCCTATCCCCGAAAAAACCCATGTTTTATTTTCTCCTAATTCATTTTCATTTGGCCAAATCGTGCAGTTAAAGTTTGACATTTTTACTGTTCTGTGTTTTTGTGAATTACGTCTCCTGTAAAATCAATTTCGAATTTTTTAGATGAGCAAGCTAACTTCCCTTGTTTCAGTATCTTCTTCGACTTCTTCAACAAAAATATGCCTTCCTACTCTTCCTCTTTACCATGATGCCCTTCCTGTTCTCTCCATTGCTCTTCATATTCATTGTGTCCTGCAAAACCACTCCCCCCTCGACATGTCAAGGTAGCTATAGCTAATATAAAAAGCAAAATCACACAATGGCGTGTCATCTTCGAACTAAGATGGAAAGATTTGATTCAATTCCAGCTGATACAATTCAAGACAGACCGAATGGGAGTGCTTTGAACCATGGTGGCTATGCACATGCAAATTTTTCAGATTTTGATGTCGGGAGGTTTCAAAAATTTCTGCCACATAAATTGGATGTTGCATACATTATTTTGAAAGCCACACAAGAGTTTTTTTTATTTCAATTGGACTCATCTTATTTTCCTTAATAAACACAACAGTCCTATGCAATTGCATTTTTTTTTTTAAATGTTCTTGTAGGTTTGTTTCAAGGCCAAAGCTTCAAACAGGAATGCAAGTTTTCTATTGAGGTCAGAGTGGAAACTAGGATTGGAGATAGCCATTTTCCCTTTTTTTCTCTGAAATTGTGAAATTTTATAAGAATGATTAATGCTTTTCAATTTCAAGCACCAAAGACTTCAAGGAAAATATGCTAAAAACAGGACTTTGACTGAGATATTAAGCTGATTTTTTTTTAATCAATTTGGGCTGGGTGACTAGGATAGGATCCATGTCAGGATGATACCTGAGATGCCCATGTGGTCAGTTTTTTCATTGGATGCCTGTAACCTACTAAATCTTAGAATTAGCTACGAAATTCACAGTTAGCTACGGAATCAGGCTGTATTCCGCAAATAATTTGCAGAATCTTTTTAAAACAGGACACAGTGTTTTGAGGACCACTACAAACCATAACCAGTCAACCTTGGACAATTGAACCTATCAAAGCAGTTGGATTTTTATTTTTTATTTTTATTTTTCATTCATTTTCATTTTTTTTATTATTGAATCAAATGAAATGATGAAGTTTATTTTGTCCCCTTTTTCTCCCTTTTTTTAAACATAACAATTCTTTTTCTGATCCTCCAGATCACACAAAGTGCAGGAGGAGAGCATAGTCAAGAAATTATTAATTTTTTTTAGATGTAAAAAAAAAGGTCTCCTAATTACACTTCCCCGGAAACGATGCCAAAATGTCTAGTCAATTTAACTTCTTAAATTGCTCTACATAAATTATCAATCCGGGTATCATAAACTGATGAAGTGTGGCGCACCATATGTGCTTAGTTAACCTTTTTTCTTACTTCGTTGTTTTATTTTTTATGTTTGTTTTGGGGTTTTTGTTCTTGTTGGTCTCCTTAAGTGTTTAATGCAAATGGAAATCCTAGTCTAAGGTTTTAAGAATAATTTTAAAGATCAAGTATGGATATAGAATTGAAGACAAGGTTTATGCCTCTTATGGTAATTTCCAAACTTAGCACTTCAAAGATCTCAAAACATGCTATCTATAAAATCAGAACTTGAACAAAAGTGTAAACATGCCGCTACATAAATCAAGCTAAAGATGAAGTACTAAAAATGAGGTTACTATCTCTACTATCCATTTAATTACAGAATTGAAATCTAATGAACTACTGCAATCAAAACCAAAAAGTCAAAAAACTGGAAACTAGTCATTGATTTCACCCATAATCAAATATTTCATCAATTAACTTCTAAAACAAGGTTAAGCTAAAGACACCGGAAATATCATCATATGGCATGAAAGAATGACATTTAAACTTATCTACTTGCAGACTAATGAAAGCAAAATCAATTACTTCACCTATAATCCAATAGCTAGCCAATTAACTTCTAAAACGGGGTTAAGCTAAAGGCACCGGAGATATCGTCATGTAGCATAAAGAACTGATGTATAAACTATCTACTTGCAGGCTAATGAAAGAAAAAACGAATTACTTCACCTACAATCCAATAGCTCATCAATTAACTTCTAAAATGGGGTTAAGCTAAAGGCACCCGAGATATCGTCATGTAGCATGAAGAACTGATATCTAAACTATCTACTTGTAGGCTAATGAAAGAAAAATCAAATTGCTTCACCTACAATCCAATAGCTCACTAATTAATTTCTAAAATGGGGTTAAGCTAAAGGCATCAGAGATATCGTCATGTAGCATGAAGAACTGATATCTAAACTATCTAAAAGTAGTAAACAAATCTCACTAAAATGAAAGCATAACAACTGGAATTAAAAACTAAAGTTTAGCAGAGGAAGCAAGTCTCATATCACCACTTGATGCAAAAAATACATTAAAAATCTCGAGAAAAAACTAATAAGAAAATGCAAGAACATGTAAAGAAAAACTAATCTATAATCAACTGGTTGAACACACTTGCATGAATTAAAATTGCATGAATGGAAAACTTAAACTATCAAACTTGAAAGAAATAAAATGACGTACTTGAATGAAATCAAAGCAAAATCTACTCTACCTTACATTCTAATATGCTCCATGACATCTACTTCACATCTCCTTCCATGTTGAGAACATCAAACTTTATTCAAATTCTTCAAAATTACAAAGTACAACAAAGCTCTCCAAAGCTTTTCAAAGCCATAAAGAAGAACTACAAGCTCCAAGCTACCAACTCTAAACTCTAAGCTAAAGAACTAAAAAACCAAGCTAACAAATGAAGGAGAGAAATCTCCTATTTATACAAAAAGATGAGAAGCCATCTCATTAATGAGAGTCCATGGATCTGTCCCTCTACCTCTAGAGTCCTAATCAAAATAGAAACTGATAAGACACATGTCTTCTTAGAGTTTCAATACAATTAGGAGATGTGACACATATCCTCATGATCCCGAGATTCTCTTCACTCAAATTCGAATTTGGCCTTAGGGTGTTACATAAAGGTCTTCTAGAAGCCTCCTTTTGATCTACACATGTCAACAATCTTAACCCACTTGTTAGGTATAAGCATATGCACATTATTTTCTAATTTTAAACCACAAATTCACTTAAAAATGCTAAGAATTAATAAAGTTTGAAAAATCATAAATGTGGCCCAATGATAATGAAAGTGGGATGAATGTAGTGATATAGTAGTGAAATGGAGGTGATATAATGGACATAATAGTGAAAGTGTAATGGGAATGAATGACATTTTCAAGACACAACAACCATTAGTCCTTGTCTGCAAACTACATGCCCCAACAAGTTCCCAAAAGGAGCACAAAATAGACACTTCTTAATATTGATCATGATCTAGTACCTTCAGCAGCTATCTAGCATCAAGCGCAAGCTTGCTACATGGCGTTTAACCAGCACAAGCAACGTCCAGTAATCAAAATATACCTCCAAGAACTTATGAATAAATTCCTTGAATGCAACAACAACTACGCGTGAGAAGATCGAGGTGCATTCTTCAATCCAAATGGCATTACAATGTAATGAAAACAACCCCACTCAGTCGCGAAGGTTGTCTTGCTCTTGTCCTCCGGAATGACTTTGATCTGGTGGTACCCAGAGAACCCATCAATGAAGGAATATGCTTCCTAGCCACCTACATTGTCCAACACTTCATCAGTGAATGGAGTCAGGAAAGGAACATACATGTAAGCATCATTTAGCTTTCTAAGATCCATGCATATCCTTATTTAATCTTTCTGCTTCTTCTCTTATACCATGATTGGGCTAACCTAGTCAAATTCTTCCACAGGCTCAATGATACCAGCCGTGAGCATCTTGTCTAGCTCTAAGCATACCTTCTCCTTATATTTCATATTGAGACGGTAAGGTCTTTTATTAACCAGCTTCATGTCAAGTTTCAACATAATATTCATCATGCTTAGGTCCCCGATTATCCCCTTTAGATCCGTAAACTTGGTAGAGAATAAATCCTGATATTCGCAGAGCAACTCAGTGACCTTAACCGCTGTCGCATCATCCCAGTAATCTCCAATTTTCGTGAATTTTGGCTCTGCCTCAATACTAATGTTTACTTGTTTCATTTTCAATGGTGCGGTTATATCAGGGTTCTCAATCTGCGGCCCTTCAACCTCACGGTGACCTTTTGTTTCTAGAATTTTAATTTTCTACGGATCCTCGTGCTCTTCATCAACAATTACATTATAACATTCTAGTGTGTGACTCAGCTGAGTAGCCCATTCAGGATGAATTAGGTCTAAAGGATCTTGCAGTATCCTAAAGATTGTTTCTTTCACTTCTCGTAGTGCTTCATCAATACTATCAAACTCGTCCTAAAAAATGAATGTCATCATGAACCATTCACGCAGAACATCCCATTCACCTGTACAATGGAAAAGCTCTACTTCTACGTACCAATTCATCGGGATCACGTCCAGGGTATGACAGAACAAGTGCACCCACTCAGGTTGGGGCTTTTCTCCATAAGCCTAGGTCCATTTGACCAAATGCGCGTGTGGATCATCCTTCCCATCATACTTGTCTGTCATTCACATCTTCGACTTCTCGAAGCAAGTTCTCATCATTCTCCTACATTCACGCCAATCATGAAAGCTTCCCTTATGCGTACCCCACCATCTTATGGGCGTAGCGTCCAGTGCCCACTCCAACGCTTGGAAGCATTAATTTTTTGGTACCTCCCTTTCAAATGCATCCAAAAAGATATCTACCTCATTCAGGCCATCATAAGTAGGCAGATTTCTTACCTCTGATGACACACAATGTAGTGATCGGGTCATCATGTTGCAATTCAGCGTAGTTACTTCATGTAACTGATTCTCAGAGTCCAAGGTGTAGGAATTCTCATGATCCCATATAATCCATCCATCCGTGGTGGGGTTCACCCAATCTTGGTCTCATGTTGTTATCTTATAGGTATAGTCAAGATCATCATCACTCTCATAATTGCTCACTGGTTCCGTATAGCGTGATCCTTTAGTAGGATCGAGGGGTACTGTTACGCGCATCGATTTCCTCTCAAAGATCATCTTTCGCTTCTTCAGATTGATTACCCCATTCGTACCAGTGGCCCACTCAATTCGTAGGAGTGTAGAATAGGGATTAATGTCATCCACTATCTTTATTACTTCAAAATCAGCCAGCATGCTTGCACCTTCAATATCCACAATCACCCCCTGCAGCCACCACATGGGGATGATCGTTTGGTGATTCGGCATCCTTAGCTGAATCGGATACCATTGCAACATGGGTCTCCCCATTCGTTCCCAAATTTGTTTTGGTAGGACATTTACATATAACCCCAAGTCCAAAATAACCTGATCCATTTCATACTCTACTATCTATGCGGTCAGTCTCATCTCGCGTCCCGTCCTTGTTTTATGCTTGCCAATATTTCATACTACGTGTCACTCACTCAGCGTAGTTCCAGTGCATCTATTGATGAGCTCTTGTAACCCTTTCACAGCCTTACTATCATGCAGTAACTTCATACAAGTTTCCAGGAAAGTTGTAAGCATAAAGGGGTCCAGCTCCTGATCAATCTTATCCTGGCTTCCTGAGGTGGAGGCCTTAACGAAGGTCTTCTTTGCTTCCATGAAGGTTCCACGCGCACACTCCAAATCAAACTCAGTTTCCTTTGCTGGAGCTTTGCAAACCCATGTACCATCTTATGGTTTTTCCCCTTATCATCTCCTATCACGATTCCACTTCTGAGCACTATATTTACATTTAGATCCTCTTCACGTGGCTCAGACCTCATCATTTATAGGTTCTAAGTTGGCAGAGGTAGTAGCGCCCCTTTGTCACATATCCTAGCTATCAGCGTAGGAAAGTATTCCATTTCATTGTCAAACAACGTGTAATAATTGCACGACATACGTGTCGGGTTAGTGCAATCGTGGGCATAATATCCCGGTCCTCCGTAATTGTAGCAAGTCAACTATCCCCGACCTCTACCAGGTCCTCCTCCATTGTGGCCTCTTTCGCACCCCGTAAATCCCGTTCATGCCATCCTTGTGCTCTAGTCAAGGGGCCTCGTTTATCTCTGAACTCTATAGGTGGAAGTTATATCCATCATTAATTCATAACTCCTACAATTATGCTCATCATGCCCTACCAACCTACAAAAGTTGCAGAATAGCTGTTGCAGTGCTTGTACAAACTTCTACACCAAATGGCAGTTATCCGTGGCATGTTTTCCTGCTACGTGACAAATAGCACATCGTAATGCAGGCCCCGTGCTCGGTCCTGCTTGAGCATCTGGCCTTAAAGGCCTCGGTCCTCCTCCTGCAATATAGTTCGCAAAGACTAGACAATGGTCTTTGTCATGACCCTAACTCTTTCATTTCAAGCACCATACCTCATCATGCACCTTTGCTCGAATCGTCTTGTCCTGATTCAGACTTTGCATCTCAAGGCATAGATTCTTCAGCTGTGCATGGATCTGGTGAACCCCTAGATTTGGATCTTGCATCGAGGCTTCATGTAGTCTCATCGCAATCTTCTAGGCCTCCACCTGAGTTGTTATCTTCTGCTATGATAGCGCAACCCTTAAATGTGGTAGCAGCGAAACCACAAACCACATGTGATGTTGTCCGTCTATAAAATTTGTGTTGGCTTCATGTATCATACACTTCAACCTCTAATCTAGTTCCCAAGGCATCTCGCCTGGTTGCATCGCGATTTCTTTGAATCCCATAATCGACTACACCTTAGACTTAGGCCTAATGTATTCTCTGTTCAGTGCTGCCTACATGTTTGCTACTCCAGCATTCATGTTATCATTAGAGTACTTAATATACTAGGTCAGTATGTGATCTTGTAGAGCACTAACTAGTGTCGCCTTATTTATATGATCATCTGTAACACATTGAGCTTCCCATACAGCCCTCACAACAAACCACAATTGGTCCGAGTCTTCATTTCCGAAGCCTTTGAACAAAGGCATCTTCACTGTATTTGCCATACTGAATTGTGGTGGAGGTGGAGGTAGTACAGGTGAGGTTGGAGGTGATGGTGGTGAAGTTGGAGGTGGTGTGGGTGGAGGTGGTATTCATGGGAATCCTTGTCTTATTAATTGAGTAGCACTTCGTGGAGAAACCTTCGCTATCTCCTCCTTGTCACCTTGCGGAGGTGAAATCAATGGACTATACTCCAAACCCTTTTTTCCTTTGTTCTTGTAATTTTTTTTGCTTCATGTAGTTCCGAACATTAAGGTAGCTGCATAACTCATTTTTCGCACAATAGCATTTTAATCCAAGTATTCAAAGGTTTCACGTACTTACCTCGTGGTCCTTTGAAAAAGTGCCACTTTGCCTCACTATAGTTGACTGAGGTGTCGACCGCGAATTTAGTCACAAATCCTCCTATGACACGATCAAGCCAATGATCGATAGCATGGATGATCTTATCCTCCGATGCTTCCAATTTCTGTATTAGCTCCGAGGTCCACATAATAGGACCGTCAAGTTTCCACCTTCTTTGGCTATCTACTAGCTTCACGATCCACTCGTATAGCTCAATTGGGATGGAGCATAAAAATATCTTGTTGATCTTTCTATATAGGTATCTGTCTAACACACTACTCCTTTGTTAATCACAGGTTTCTGTTCTCCTGCACTGCGAATTCGTGGATCTTTCTATCGAACTAGTCTCCAATCTCCTCCTCAATTCAATTCAACAAGCATGTTTAGATATCCAAAAACAATATGATTTTTGTTTTCATGACATGTGTTGTCCAATTATAGATATAAAAATTCAAGAAGATTAACAAACCAATGAGAAAGCACATCATGAATTATGGTTATTGTCAGATTTTCATAATTATGAATATTTGGAGCTGTGAAGTAAACCCTTGGCAACATTTTACGATTGAAGGCCATACAACTGACCTAGGGAAACTGAATAAAAATTTCCTCCTGAAATTTTCTAGGTGTGCGAACAAAATGTGGTAGAAATGTTTTCTTTTGGTCCATAGCATCAATTATCAAACCCAAATATTTATTTGGATTACCATAACACTTCTTTCGATGCTTATACAACTTTTTCCTTGCACTTTTTTGTTGTTCATGATGCTTTTGAATTGCTCTGACGATGGAATCTACACATAACATAATAGAAACCTATTAATAAATACATTTTCATAGTTGATGACTATACAATTTTAAAAAATAATGTTATGAATGCTTACCTCTTTCCGCCCCTTGACATTTATCCCTTTTTTATTTAAGAGAAGCACATAGACTACAAACTCCCATCCTTTTCTTCTTATGAATATAAACATTGTTGAATTATTTCCTCGATATCTTCACAAAATATTGATATGCAATAAAACTGCCATTTCCTTCAACACATTCTACATATTCTTTGTATAAGTTGTACATTTCTCTTCTTGAGAAATTATATGTAATATTTATTGTGTCTCTGTTTGGCATACATTCTCTGTGCTTTGAAAATAAGTCTTACATCCATGACATTGCAGTATTTTCTAATGGACCAAACTCTCGCTTATGATGTACTTTTGAATAAATGTGGGATATTTTTCCAAATTTTCTTGGATTCTTAATAGAGGAAAATTACCAATTGAATGAAACAGTTTGAAATCATTTATAGAGAGCAATGACGAACCAAAATGGTGATCATAACTTGGAAATGTAGACTGCATGCACCCCATTAAATATGAATTTTGCATGCTTTTATTCATTAACAAATATTTCTTGCTTTTCTCTAGTGAAAACTTGAAATCCATATCTTTCAAGCAATCCTTTTGACAAAATTCGCTTGAAATGAGATCACTCATAGAACTTATTCTTGTGAGATATTCTTCTCTATCCCTTGTACAACTATAACATATTGGATTGATACAAAAAGGTCTGCTTCTATTCCTAGATACAATATTTGTTAGAAATGTCTCCATCATTGCATCATCCTCTATATAAGAATTTTCATCATCATTAGGCGGAATATTATCCTCACTATGATCATTTTGAACATAGTTAGGAAATTCATCACCATCATTGTTTGAAAAATATTCATTACCATCCTCAGTTGCAGGAATTTGTTCAATACCATCATATGGTCTTTTGAAATACTGACATGGAGGATATTATTCATCATCTTCTTCCTACCCTTCATCAATGCTACACTCATAGTCCTTAGAATTAGGACTAAGTGGAAAATTTGACTTTCTATTTACTTGAAATTCTTCATCCTAGGCTTTGTCAGTGCTACTCTCATAGTCCTTAGGATTATAAATAAGTGGAAAATGTGACTCTTTATTTACTGGGAACTCTTCATCCTTCCCTTTGTCACTTCTGCTCTCATAGTCCTTAGGATTAGAACTAAGTGGAAAATGTGACTCTCTATTTACTTAAAATTATTCATCATTCCCTTCATCACCGTCACTCTCATAGCCTTAGGATTAGGACTAAGTGGAAATGTGACTCTATGTTTACTAGAAATTATTCACCCTATCCTTCATCACTACTACTTTCATAGTCCCTAGGATTAGGACTAAGTGTAAAATGTGACTTGCAATTTATTGGAACTTCTTCACCTTGGGCTTCATCACTGCTGCTCACATAGCCCATATGATTAGGACTAAATGGAAAACGTGATTCTCTATTATTTGAAATTATTCATCTTTCCCTTCGTATGTGCTGCACTCACAATCCTTAGGATTAGGACTAAGTGGAAGATTTGACTCTCTATTCATAGTGAACTAATTTTCATTATATTCATCAATATGAATAGAGTTGTTACACAATGAAGATGTTCATGCTTCACAAAGAGAAACTTCACTATCAGAAGAATCCATTACTTTCAAACAGAAGATGTTGAATCATATAAATGCACTCTCCCCCAATGATACTATATAGCTTAAAGAATGAAAATTTCCCTCCAAAGTTTCCCCCCAAAATTTTTCGATGAGAAGTTTCCCTCCAAATATTTCGTTTGAAGTATTTCCCTCCAAAATTTTCTTCTAGAATTTATTTGAAAATTTTCTACTAAAATTTTCTCTTGAAAATTTTGACTCTACTTTCCATTCAAATTTTCCAGACAATTTTCCTTTCATACATTCATTCGAAATTAAACTAAATATTTTACTTAAATTAATATTTTGCTTAAACTATATAGCATTTACTAGATAATTGATTTTTTTTATTATATTTTTATCCCACATGTAACATAAATTAGTGTATTGTCATAATATTAACTATATATTAAGTTTTTATAATTTTATTTTTAATACCACATTTAGAAGCGATAAAGAAATACCATAATTTTCGCTATATAATAATTTTTTTTATTGTTATTCCTCACATCACATAAGGACTTCTCAAGGTTTCATTAAAAATCTTGGAGCCATTTTGTGGAGCAGCTACATTGTCATAGACAACCCATTCAACGGGGGAGTGTCACATTTAAAAGGTTAGTTTCCCTTCTACTTCGACCATTCAATAAGGAATTTGGGGAAAATATTTTGTTATATGCTCACAAATCAATTTGTTTTTTAATTTAGTTTCTTTGTCTTGGGGGCTAAATCAATTTATTAATTCGAAATTTAGGAAATTGTTGAAACAAGGTAGATTTAAGTTAAAATATCACTGAGTGCAGGCCTTAAAAACTCATAGGTTTACAAGTAGATATGTGTCAACTAGGTTGTTAGACTCATCTAGGATACTAGACAAAAAACTCATTCCATTACTTTAATTATTAACATTTAACTAATGAAATATATGTTATTTTCCAAAAAACAAAATCACATGGGCCAGGCTCACCCAACGGCGTCGTGGTAGGAGGCGAGGCGATGTGTCATTGGTGGGTGCACACGCAAGGCACATACGCTCTTATCCCTTATGATGGTGTCCCCCTCTGTGGTTGTGCCCTCTCGAGGCACAGCAGTGTGCCTAGCACACTTGTTTTGCCACGTACAGATATGCCTATGGCTGGGTGCACCTGCCCGAGGCATAGGAGCCACTTGGCTGGAAGTGGACCATTATGCCCCTAGTGGGCATGCCAACTAGTGGCACAATAGCCCCATGGCAAGCAGGGGGCTACTGTGCTCCGGGAAGGCGCGCCCACTGGTGGAACAATGGCCCCCTAGCAGGCAAGGGGTTTATTCCCCTGCTTGTAAGGGGCCTAATTCTTAGAATCACCCCCCATGTGTAACAGGGGGTTATCGTGATGCTGATGGGAATGACTGCCCGTGGCATAGCGGCCTCTTTCTTGCCAGGGGTTGTTGTGTCTGAGGTTGGTGTGCCTAGTTGTGCACAGGTGCACCTATGACACTGTAGGCATGCCTGGACACCTTATATGTCGCAGGAAGACACACTCGTTGTGTTGCGAGAAGACACGCCCATGGTCGGGCATGTTCGTTAAAGGTAAAGTACTCTTGTGCCTTGGACGGCCATGCCCGACCATGGGCATTTTTGCTTGTGGCATAATGGGTGTGCCTAACATGGCCACTATGCCCAGACACGCATAATGGGTGTGCTTGCCCGCCCAAGGCACAATGCTCCCTTGGCAAGAAGGGGCCGAGGGGAAAATGTTAATTTTATTTTTTAAGGGATGCGTTTTTTATTTTTATCGTGGATGAATGTAACAACCCACTTGACACGAGGGCCAATGTACATGTTTCTGGTGTTTTTTTAGTTTATAGTTTTTTATTTTTTTATTTTTTTTTTACTTGGGATATTGGTGTTTTTGTAATTTACTTATATATATAATATATATATATATATAATATATATATATATATATATATATATATATATATATATAATATATATATATTATATATATATATATATAATATATATATATATATAATATTATATAAATAATATATATATATATAATATATATATATAATGGCATCAAGAAAGGTTTATGTGAATATTTTTGGACCAGAGATAACAATTACATCATCTAGAGCTACAGGTGAACCCTAAAAAATTATTGTTGAACGAACCAGACGTGAGCTAATAACTAAAAATGTAGAAAGTGGCTCCTCAAAGGAAAAGAAGTTGATTTCATACTCAAAGAAATCACAAAAAGTAAAGTGTACAAAATTTGCATGGTTTGTGAAAGAAAGAGAAGGCAGAAAAGATCTATAGATATATCTATATGCTAGTATGATTTACGATGGTGGAACTTATGAGGTGTTGGGAAAAGTACTAGACATATGTTTGATGATGAATACTAAAGTGTTTTATGTACTTACAAAACCACCCAACTCACATAAGAATATTAGAGGTCATTTTGCATTATCAATGTATGACACAACGAAAGATTCTATACAGATATGTAAACAAATTGTAAATGATATTACACAAAAGATCATAAGTATTCCTATTTATATTTATGTGTTTCGCTTTATTGTAATTATATCAGTATATTTTTTATAACTTAGTTATTATTGACATATTATATTTTGTTTGACAAATTTTTACTATGGGTCTTTCAATTCTGTTGAGGGGAAATTTTTTTATAGAGCGAGATATTATTAATGTTGTGGATAGTTTCCACTCAGGGTTAGAAGAAGATATGATAAATAAACAAAAAAGGTACTTTGTGATGCTATAATACTACATACACAGGATCAACAAACAATGCCAATAGTTAATCAATATAGTAAAGCTAAACATGTTACTTTTGAGGATGAAAAAGTTGAAGTTGAAGATGAAGTAGAAGAATGTGTTGTCATTATTGAGGATGAGATTAGAACTGATGTTAAAAAGGAGAAGAGCCATAAAATACCAAAACAAAAAATTCCCAAGAATGTCTCCCTTATAATTTATGATGAGGATATTTATATGTAGAAGAAAATAAGATAAACAATAGGAGGAATAAATTAAAAGTTGATCATTCTAAAAAAATCATGGCCAATAATGAAGATCCTACTGAAAAATGAAAAGGAAGCAAGGAAACTATTACACTAGGAGGTGATTTAGAGGATGGAATTGTTAAAAAAAAAAAAAAAAAATCCATTAGACATTAATTGATGAAGACAAACTTAATTGAGGGCAACCATACATTTCAACTTAATGTCAGCCAAATATATAATCGAAATGAAGGACAATTTAAATATCAAATTAGAAAACCACACCACCTTCATGTTAACAACTTTAAAACATTGAAGAGGTACAATCCATATGCACGTGGTTGATTATGTGCTTCTTTTTTATCCAATTCAACTTCCCAACAAAGAAGAATTTGATAAGTCAAGATGTTTTGAATAAAAATATTATCTACTTCGGGGGGAACGATTCTATAGAAGCTCAAAGGAAATTGATGGAGGAATATCCCAATAACCCGCATTTTGAAACAATGAAATGTATCATTTATGTTGGATTAACATATACAAAAGAAAATTTATTGGCATGGGATCATAATATAGATAATGAGTATAGGATTTCTATGAATTTTGTCTAAAAGGTTAGATTTATTCATAGAGAATTTGAAGAAAACTGTGGTGGGGATAAGACAAAGGTTAGTTTAGCCTTTTCGAAGGAATGTTGTACGGAAATAGGTTATAAAATTGAGCGAAAAATCAATTCAAAAGGTGACAAAGTAAATTTTGAAATATTTAGAGGTATGGATAACATTTTCCAGTTGGAACTTAGAACTAGAGAGATATGGTAATTGAGTAATGGTATTTCTGACATGTGGGAAAACATTGGCATAAAAAACTAGAGGATCAAAAATTCTAAACCATTGATATGTACCAGCAGTAAATCAGATCCTTAAATGAACCTCCTTCGAGAAGATATGACTATTACACCTTGGAGAGAATTGCAAGGAGTGAAGGATGCAAATCTTGTCAAAAAAATATTATCTCGTATGAAGTCTGGTGAATTATCATTGGATGAAATGTGTGAGGAATTTCAAAAGTAAGTTTGTTGAGATACTTTTAATTATTTCTAGATTACAAGTTTCTTTTAAATATAACATATTGTTGTTGGTAGTATTTGTTATACATATCATTATATTAACATTTTTTACTTTATATATTTAGTGATAAGGTTTATATAAGAATATAAGAACAAATGGTTAAATTGTTGAATCAAGATAGTTAGGATGATATTTGTACACAACTACCGAGATTCAAGTTTTACATCAACACTAAAATAGTTTTATCTTACATTTAAAAAGGTATGTTGATTTATACATTCATTTTTATTCATATGTATACTATTTTTATTTTATAAGTTATACATATATTTGTTTATTTCATCAAAGATGAAGAAGGATGCAAATGGAGCACCAGATAGTTAAAGAACCTTTATTGAAAAATTTATGATGGAAAGGTTGAGAAACCAATGTCTTAGTAATGTTGAACTTGATCCTAGTCTTACTCATTTCATTTGAAATCAGCTTCAAAATATCCAATGTCAAATAATACAAGGTGATTGTGAAGACATTGCAAAACTCATACCTAAAAGGGATTATTCCCTAGTTATTGCAGAGATTCCTCATGGTTTCAATATCCCAAATATTAAATATGATAATGACCCTTATACTTATCAAGATTTTAGTAAAGTGGTTGTTAGAAAAAAATCACTATTTTGAATATTTGTGATATTTCATTGAGACACACAACTTACAATGTTATTAAAAAGCTTCAAGGGAAAAGAAAACTCAAAGATGCACCCTACATGGTAAGAAGTTAAAATTGTATGTGTGATTAATGTTAAAAAATCATTTATGTACAAGTTAATTGAAATTTTGCTATTTCATGTTAAAGGAAAAAGTCAAATATCATTGGTTTTGGAGAACAAAAAATTATAACTAATTGTGAGTTCATCCACGTTGAATGTTGGACAAAAGATAATAGCTATACATCTATGCTTCTGAGTCGGGTAGATGGAAATAATCATAGCCAAGTATTGGTTCATGATGTTGCTGTAAAAAAACTATGTGAAGATAAAGAAGCAAAATGAGATGGTTAAAATTTATGAAAAACAATAGTCATTGATTAACTATCTTGTAGATTTATGTTCAAATGAAGGAGATTGGGTTTTGGATTTATTCAGAGGCTCATGTAAGTTTTATTGTATAAAATTGAATTTCAATAATTTTTATTTTTTATTTTTATGTGTTTATACTAATTTAATAAATTATTTCTTTTGTACTTCATGATTAGGTATAACACTAGCATGTTGCCTACAAAAAGGAAGAAATTTCATTGCCATTGGAAAAGACCTAGCACAGTGCAAATTTATTCCGAAAGTAATTAATGTTCCTCAATTTCTTCCAGATGCAATGCAAGAAGTTGGTTTGAGGAAAGGGGATTCTAATTAATCACGTGTGGTGAAAAAGGAACCTAAACCACCATTAGATGAAATGATTGGAAAGGAATACATTAGGAGATTCGTAGCCATCAAAGATCCAACAAAAGAGGAAAATGACCAAATTGACACAGAAAATACTATGGAAGAAGACAATGATGAAACTCTATAAGATAAAGAATATGGATTACGTGATATTATTGATTAAATTTAAGTTATTCTTGGAAATCATGCTCATTTTTTCTAACTATTAATTAGTTATACTTGTAATGTTTTGACTTTGAGATTTTATTAGAAGAATCAGTATTCAATTATTGTTGTTATATGTTTAATATTTGTATTATGTGATTTTTCCATTAATTTTTATGTGAATCATTAATTTTTGTAAAAAATTGTAATTATTATTATTTTTTGACATGAAATTCATAAAAAAACGCTGTCTTTGAGACATTTTTTGTTCAATTTTTCCTATAAAAATATTTTATTTTACATGTCATTTTTAGCTAAAAAGTCTCAAAATGTGTATTTTTTTGTTATATCTATATTGAAAATGTGTATTTTTATGTCAACTATTAAACATTATTGTTTTTTAGTGACAATTATTTGATGTGCATTGAAATATTAATTAACGAT
>APFE031136225.1:114921-143366 GCA_000404065.3 Pinus taeda | reverse complement strand
TCACATGTCGAGAAACTGGCCTTAGTTGCAATCCAAGCTGTTCAGCGATTTCATCATTACATTTTGTTACGCAAAACCATGGTCATTTCTGACTGTAACCCTATGCAATACAGTTTGACTAAACAATTGCTAGGGGGCAAGTATTCCAAATGGATTGTCATCCTACAGGAATTTGACTTAGAATTTGAGAAGGCCAAGTCAAAGAACTCTTTGGTTTTTGCGAAATTAATGTGTGACTTCCCTCGTGCTGATACCGAACATGTGGCAGAAGAACCCATTATGGATGAATCCTTGTTCCTTATCAGCACTGTTGATCCATGGTATGGAGATATCATTGTCTATCTCCAGACCTAATCTTTTCGGCCAGACATTTCACGATCTCAGCGCCGGAAAATACGATTCCAGTCCCAACCTTAGACTATTATTGGAGAGACTCTTTATCGTCGTGGGGTGGTTTCTGTTTTTCGCCGTTGTCTTACTCATGACGAAGATAAAAAGGTTCTTAATGAATGTCACTCTGGAGCATGTGGCAGTAATATGTCTGGGTATTCCACAGCCCAAAAGATTTTGCGCGCTGGTTATTTATGGCCATCCTTATTCAAAGATTGTATTAATGCAGTCCAGAAATGCCACAATTGCCAAATTTTTTATCGTAAGACGCGCGCTCCACCTGCTCCTCTCCACTCTATCATTGTCGTTGGTCCATTCGCAAAATGGCGTATCGATTTTATTACATGTAACCCTCACTCGGCCGAGGGGCATGCGTATATCATCCTTGCGGTAGATTATTTTACCAAGTGGGCCGAGGCGATGCCTACATTTTCGGCAGACGGCAAAACTGCTGCAATTTTCGTTTTCAACCATATAATTGCTAGGTTTGGTGTTCCCCAAGTGATTATCACTGACCATGGGAGTCATTTTCGAAACATCATGATGACTGAACTTACAGATCAACTTGGCCTGCGTCATGATAGTTCCACTCCATATTACCCACAGGCAAATGGTCTGGCTGAAGCAGTCAACAAAGTTCTAGTCACCATGAGCCGACGAATCATTCGGATTCATCGGTCGAATTGGCATAACATGTTATTTTCAGTGCTTTGGGCGTACCAAACCTCAGTCAAAACATCAACGGGTTTTACTCCCTTTCAACTAGTTTATGGTTTAGAGGCAGAATTGCCCATTGAATGCGAAATCCTATCATTACAAATTGTCGTGCAATTATTACCAGCCACTTCCGAAGAGAAAAAATGTTTATTATACTTAGCTCAATTAGATGAGAATCGATGGAATGCTGCATTAGCTGTCGAAACTCATGCCAAAATGATTAAAGCTCAGTATGATTGGAATGTTACACCCCGCAATTTTTCAGAAGCAGACCTAGTCTTACTTTATGATCAAGCAAACGATAAGCTAGGGGTTGGAAAATTTGTACCCATTTGGCATGGTCCGTATATTGTCAAGCGAAAGCTGGCAAAAGGGGCCTATGAGTTAGAAGATTTTGACGGTGTCTCTTTAGGTAAACCTAGGAATGGGCTTTATCTAAAGTGATATTATGCTTAAAAGATTAGTGTGGAGATTTCTTACACTAGTTTCTTTCTAAATTTGGTGTGTTCTTAGATTAAGGATGCGCGCTTTACTTTAGAGAGTGTTTTTCATTATTATTCCTGCTTATCTTGATTTTACTCTTGATATTGCAGATGTCGACGCCTCTCCAAACATACATCGGTTTCGCTGATGGCGCTTGTCGTAGTACACACAACATCTCTTCCGCAGCTTGGGTTATCTATTCGCCCTCTTACGAGTTAGTAAAATGCATGGGGTAAGCCTCGGTCAAACAACGAACAACATTGCAGAATACAGTGCAGTGATTGAATTATTATCTGAATCCATTTCATTTTGAATACGGAGTTTGATTGTTAATTTAGATTCAAAACTCGTTGTATTACAGCTTAATCGAGTTTATGCCATTAGAAATCCAGTATTATTACGATTATTTTTTAGAGTCCGTCTCCTGGAACGAGAATTTGATTACATAGAATATCAGCACATTCCAAGGTATTTAAATACATTATCAGATGCAGTTGCTTCTCGAATGTTAAATAGACATTTGCATTAAATCAAATAGTAAATTTAAAAACATCCCATAACTTGTTTTACAAGATAACCATGATAATAATATAGCATACCATAGGAGTGTGTCAAAATATACGTCGTCATCGATCATAGGTTGAAAAAAACCTTATGATCAGCAAAAATGATAATATAAAAAGTCCAAAAATGAGTCTACAAGGCAATCATCCTATCACTGGTGATGATCCCGATAAGACACCATTGCTTGGGCCACCCTAGAAAGGAACCTCTTAAAAGGTCCTGGGACCCCAATCACATATTGCTGAAGCCTAAGAGGAATGTCATCTATGCTGGTCTCCAGAATATCTGCGATCAAGCGCTCTAGATGGCTCTGCAACTCGGCCAAGGTCTCTGCTGATTGGTCATGTCGAGCTAGTGCTACGGAAGCTGGTTGTCTTTGATCATAGGGCTGGAGAGCGGCTGGTCGTCGTGGACCCACATCTGCATTTAAAACTTTTACTATTAGTTTTGGGACGATTTAAAAAAAAATAAAATATACATCTATATCTATATCTATATATATATATATATATTAATATATATATATATATATATATATATATATATATATATATATAATTAAAATGTTGAAAACAATTTTACCTCTATCATCCCATTGCTCTCCTGGTGGAAGAGCCATGTCGGGATCACCACGATAATCCATCCCAGCGTATGGGAAATCCTGAATAACAAAGAGTTGGTTCTCTAACCAACAGAAATACTCTGGTGTGAATCGAACAACCTCGGTACCCTCCTCAGGATGGCGGGCCATGACTGCAACCCATCGCATAACCTGAGGATCTCGGGGAAGTCCAGCCTCAACAGTGAGTTGTTGTGGAACTAGAATAGGTACCCTCTCTAGGGCAAAGCTGACAACTAAATAACCATATCCAAATTTCTTTAGCTATCCATTCTTCGCCCTAGTTAATTGGCCCTTCACATTGGCCAATACAGCATCACACCAGTTGAAGATGGTGCCTCGGAAATAGTCTACTGCCATGCGCATCTGGGAACCTGTAGCTAGATGCAATGTTACGCTTCCACAGAGTCTGGTAACAGTAAAGGTGATCACCTTTAGTTCAGGATGGGAGATGGTTTTAACATCTATCCGTTTGTCCGGATTTTGGTTATTACAGAACTCTAGTCGGAGACTAGCGACAGATTGGCCACCTGGCCTAGATCCGAACAGAGATAACTCCGCGCCTCTCTTGGGCAAGCCAGTCGAAAAGTATATTTCATCTAGCTCGATTTTGAGCCGGTTGCCACCAATAATGAAGCACTGGTCCTGCGTGCTCCACCTGTTAACCAGCCATTGTAGAAAGTCTACCTGCGCCCTCATGCCAGGAATGGTCCAAAATTTTAATAGCCCGCATCCTCTCAATGCCTGTAATGAAGGTGGATGGAGTAATGCAGCTTGATCCACGTCCTCGTGCTCTCTTTCCCACCAAACAAGCATCTTGTGTACCTACATTGCAAAATAGGTGGATTAGAATTTTCATTTCAAAATTCTATAGGGTAAAATGAGGAATCTAGGGTTTAAAATCCGCGTTTCGCGGGGTTCACACCCATCCCTTTAGAGACAGTACGTAGGTGCACACTTCTCCTTAAGGACAGGTGCAGCACCCCGACTTTTCTCTGTGCACAGAAAAATCGGGGTGCGCAGGGGCCACATGGCACCCCTGCGCAACTGCCGCGGGCGATTTTTTGCCCTAATTTTCCTCTAAAAATCAATTTCTAAACCCTAAAACAAAATTTTAAACGGATGAAATGCAAGTCAGGGACAATGTGGATTACCTGGAAAAGACGGTTCTCGATTCTAGCGGTCGGATTTTTTGTAATCTCCACAGGAAGTTTTTTACCAAAAGCTCTTACTTTTTACTCCAAAGGCAAACGGTAAAAATGAACTTGTAAAAGCCCTTTTTATAAGTTTTTTTGAATAAATAAATTAAATCTATTTATTTTTTACTTTGAAAAGGTCATTTTTGGTGCATTTTTATTATTTTTAAAACAGATATGAGTAATGTTTGCAGTTTTTGTGCAGAATATTGGGTATTCAGGTGAAATTTGTCATTTCAACAAAAAACACATAGGAGTCCTCTTTAAGCTCTTTTCTGACTTGTAAAATATGAAAAGATTGCCAAGTTTTTTCTTTTTAGACTCGTTAAAACAGAATTAAAAAGACGGTCCTTTTACAGCTCTTTTCCAACTGTATAAACATGAAAATATTGCCGGACTTTTGTCGTTTCAAGTTCGATATTGGTAATAAAACAACGTGTTTTCGATCGCTTTTTTACTTTTTCAGATTGAAGGCACTAATTATGAAAAGTAATCCTTGGTCTTAATGATCAAGCAGTTCTCTCAAGCATTATTTTATACTTTTTCGAGCTTGGGAGACACAAATTTATGAAAAAGGACAACCATGGAGTTTTCTTAAGTTTTTCTTCTGACTCCCTAAAATTGAAAAACGCCGAGTTTCTCCTATACTAGACTCGTTAAAATTTCACAGTAAAGGACCTGTTCAATTAGAAACAGGAATGGACCACTCCTTCGTAGGGTTCGAATCTAAACTAAGTTGGACTCATCCGAAGGATGAGCTTATAACCAAGCAAATGTTATCCTCCTCAAGCTTCTCAAAAATAAAAAGGTACTTGCCAGAAATGGTGGGGGAAAAGAGAGAAAAATGAACCTGTTTGTCGTACTTTATGTTTGAAAAACTTTCCATCACTCTTGAACATGACACTTTTATCCACCTGGGTTGGGAAATCCTTTACCTAACAATTAATCAAGCCACATTGAAAGTCTTCAGCCAGTTTCCAGGTATTAACTTTGGGTCAACTGTCACTAAGCCATCTGCAGTGTCATTATGTGTTCAAGAGGTTTGTACAAATAAACCATTCACCTGCAAAATATTTGTCATCCATCATTGACCATCACTGAGTTAGTTCTTGCCGAACATATTTCTTCAGACTTGATCTATGATTTCGTGTTATAGGCTTGCCTATGACGGATCACTTTCTATCGAATCCAACTCATTATCTAGAAAGATGATCTAGAAATTGTCAGTACCTTGGAATCTGCATGCCCCAATGGCAGGTTTCTTGCCTTTGACTATAGGTTGCATCATTGACCTTCGATCAAAGGATTCTGTGACATGTTCAGCATCGACTCATTCATTCACATTTCATGGACTCTACTGAGTAATTTGAGGGCTATTGACATTACTGGTGGTTCCTCTCACACTTGTTAACAGTTTACATCATTGACTGGTAATCAAGTGGTTTCTACCGTGTTTGACTTCGATACATTCATTCACATGGATAGAATCGTACTAGTTCGGGAAGTAGAAATGAAGACCCTGGATCTAGTTTCCACCATCCAGGCTACAAGGAATCTTTTTATCATTATATGGTGGACTATTCATAAATAGATGGCTGCACCCATACTGTGTCCATGTGTTCCTACTTGTGATGCAATACAAAATCATTCCTGTATCAGAGTAGTTTTAGATAGTTCTTAGTCAGTTTTGATCTGAGTATGGGAATTCCTACCTCAATGATGATATTTTCATATATATATATTTTGTGTTGAATGTTTTTACAGGTTCGACCGAGGTATCCACAGGAATATCTTTGAAATGATAAAGTCCTTCACTCTTCTTAGATGATCAAAAAACCATCCTCATCTACTACAGACTTCGCACTTTTGGGGGCAATCTGTTACACAAAAAATTGTCACCATGACTTTCTACAGTTCGTGTGAGTCCATCAACACTCATACATACCTCCTTTGCAAGTCTTAAGCCTTATCTCTTCATTTCAAGCCTTGAAAATGGGAGAAAGACCTTAAAAATATCTCAAATCCTGGTTTTGCAGTTTCTCCTAGCATTGCGTGCAGTGCCGCACCTAATGTTCATGTTTCCTGCGAACCTGATTGCTCTGTCTATTGAGTAATGGGTGCGAACCCCTGTAAAAGTTAAAAAGGCATGAGTTCATTCTTAAAAACTCATCTTGGATCACTTCTAGACACTTCTAGAAGGAATATTACGCTGGCAAGTCCGCTCCACCTTGGTTCATCTATTCCATAACTAAAGGAGCTAACTGCATGATATGAGGTGCTTATCCCATTGAAGGAGGAACTTATCCCTTCAATGGTGGACCTACAACTTCCTCCATTTGTGCTATAAATTCATGCATTGGGCTGGTTGTAGGAGAGGTTGAAAGTTGAAGATTCTTTAGGGTAAATGCTGCTGGAAACTAGGCTTCCTTTTTGAGCTTGTGAGAGGAGAGATCACATACCTTTCATGCCATTTGGGAAGTGAGTGAGGCTTGTCAAAGTAGAGGAGACTCCTGCTGGACCCTGGAAATAACTTGTGCAACATCAAGGCAAAGGTTCTAAGGTTCTTTTACTCATAAAGTTAATACAATCAAGTTTGTTTTTCTCAATGAACTGTCTCTAATAGTTTATTTTATGAGCTCCTTGATCTTCATAATGAACATGTTTTATTATACGTAGGTATGCTTTGATGTGTGCTTGTTTGTGTATGCAAGTTATTAAATAGGAACTGCTTGAAGCTGTTGGAGTAAAACTACCTCAAACAAGCGTTGGATTGAGGTAGGGTTTGTTGCACCTCTTAGTATTGATTAATGAATTGAACCACGTTTAGAGAAAAATAGATTTGCTTGTGCTCTTTATTGCTAGATATCATTTGATACTAGGGAGATTGGTCTTGTCCACAAGAACGATTTATCTAGCCAACAGAGAGATAAGGATTTGCTTAGATCTAAGAAAGATTAACGATGTCTATGTCCATGATCCTTTCCTGATGTCGTTTACTGATGAGGTACTAGACAAAGTTGGAGGACAAGAGGCCTACTCATTCACTAATGGGTTCTTTGGATACCATCATATTATGATCGTGTGAGAGGATAGGAGAAAAACAGGCTTCGCGATAGAATGGGGTTGTTTTTAATACCTGGTGATGCCATTTAGACTCAAGAATGCATCAGTGATATTCTCTCACATTATCATCGCAGCGTTCAAAGAGTTTATTCACAAATTCTTGGAGGTATTTTTGATGACTTGACGGTGTTTCGGTTAATAAAGCACCATGTAGCTAGTCTGCACTTAATGTTGGATACGTGCCAAAGATATTAGATCACGCTGAACCTGAAGAAGTGCTTATTCTACGTCCCCTTTGGAATTTTGTTGGGTCATGTCGTGTGCAAGTAAGAACTAATGGTGGATCCTTCCAATATCATGGTAATAGTCAATTTGGAGGCCCCAAGTAGCGTCAAACATTTGCGCACAACATTAGGCCATATTTGGTATTATCGAAAGTACATTAAGGCCTATGATCACATTACCGCACCTATGGAGAAAATCTTAAAGAAGGATGCTGCATTCTGTTGGGATGAAGAATGTCAGCACATTTTGGATGCATTTAAAGAAAAAATGGTCACGGTGCTGATCTTGGTCTTCCCATATTGTAAGAAGGAATTCTATGTGCACGTTAATGTCTCATGTATTGTGCTGGGAGTAGTTCTAACATAGGCTGGCGAAGGAGAGATGGATCACCATATAGCCTTTATAAGTAGGAAATTATCTAAGGCTGAGAAGAACTACTCCATGACAGAGCATGAGGGATTGGCTATGGTATATGTTCTCCAAAAATTTAGACACTATTTGTTGGGCGGACATTTCAAGATGTATACAGACCACTAAACCTTGAAGTACCTAGTCAATTATCTTGTGTTGGGGGGGAAGAAATGCAAATGGCTACTGTTGTTTCAAGAATATGACTTTGAGGAAATTGTGAAGATAGGAAGGTTCAATGCAGGACCTGACAATTTGTCGCGAATTGAGACAGGTGACGAGCCTACTAATTTGGAGGACGAGTTAATCGATGTGTATCTCTTTACGGTGAGCTTATCAGATAATAATTTAACATATATTATCCACTTTTTGACTACGGGGACGTCTCTAGAAGGGTACACCAGCAAGAAGAAGAAAGAATTAGTAGTGTGCATAGCAGATTTCTCGATAATTGGAGGAAATTTATATAATATGGGATTGGATGAGATACTCTGACGATATGTGCCTGATTTCGAAACAAACAACATCCTTTTGGAGGCTTATGGAGGGGATACAAGAGGGAATTATGCAAGAAAGGAAACAACACAGAAGATTTAGCGTGTCGAGTTATGCTGACCTACATTACACAAAGATACCAAAGCGTATTGTAGGGCATGTGATGCATGTCAATGAATGGGTAGGCCATCATGAAGGAATGAGCTACCTCTGAATCCTCAGGTGTTGTTACAACCATTTGAGAAATGGGTTATTAACCTTGTAGGACCAATTCAACCCGTGGGCAAGAAAACAGGTGCGCACTATATCATCACCGCGATGAGAGGCACAACCTGTGAAGGATTGTACAAGGTCCACAACAACTAAATTCTTGTTTGAGTACATTTTGACCATATTTGGCTGCTGAAAAGTTTTGATGAGTGATCATAGTACACACTTCCTCAACAAACGATCAACATGCTGACAGAAAAGTTTCAAGTGTATCGTCTGAAGAGTAAGCCATATCATCCTTAGGCTAATGGAATAGTGGAGGCCTTCAATACGATATTGGAGAATGCGTTGACAAATATTTGCAACTCAAAATGAAACGATTGAGACATGCACATACCAATAGTATTATGGGCATACAAGACTACTTTCAAAAATGTAGTAGGTAAGACACCTTTATGGTTGGTCTATGCCATAGAAGTTGTGATGCCTATGGAATATATCATGCCTAGACTACACATAGAAGTTGTGATGCCTATGGAGCCTTGGAAGAATGGCTCGTGCAGTTGATGGAGCTCGAAGAGGACATATTCTTGGCTGGATTTCATCAGCGAGTACAAAAGGAACGTAAAAAAAATGGCACAATCGACACATCAAGTTGCTCACATTCAAGGTAAATGATTTGGTATTATTATATGATAGTATGTTCGATAAGTTTCCATGGAATTTTCAGATGCACTGGTTGGGGACATATGTCATCAAAGAAATCACTGATGGGGGTGCAGTTCAACTAGCAAAGTTGAACAAAGAACCTTTTCCAGGAAGGGTGAATGGGAGCTAGTTGAAGCCGTATGTAGGAGATCTAGCTCAATGGCTATATGGAGTCTGAACAGTCCTAGTGCCTCAGGCCGATGCAAGGGAGTGCAGGACTATAAATTACACTACAGGGTTTTAGGGATTCCGCGACAGGGGGGCTGCATGAAACAAGGTGATGTCATAGTACCAAAAGCCACACGATGGGAGCTGTGCTATGGAGGGAGATACCGCGTAGTTCAACCAGAAAATGAACGTTAGTCATTGTTCATGATTTGACAACCAGGAGATAGTTAGCAGAAGTGGGTGAGCAGCATTTAAGGCTGAAATATTTGGAGATCTGCTGCCAAATCAACATTTATGAATGAATGTTTGTGGGAACATCATATTTGAATTCAAATTTTCCTATAAATTATGCATCCCAGTCCAGCAGAGAACAATTTGCATTGTTAGATTTTTTACGCTGTGTTGTCCATCACTTATGAATCATAATTTTTTTGAGGATTTTGTTGCAAGCTCTGTGTTTGATAATCTACCTAAGGAAACCTGAGAATTCATTTACAACACTATGCCAGGACAAGTTGATATTGCAAGCACTGGAGGAATTGTTGCCTACGAAGGAGCGGCTCCAGAAGTTGTGAGTATGGAGGCTCTGGCTCCTATGCCTACAACACCAAGGTCGTCTAGGCCAAAGACCACACTAGTGTGTGAGAACTACAAGCTAAATAAAGACAAGCAAAAAAGGTTTGTGCCAATGCGCAAGTCACCTAGAAAGCACTTTGCTATCGAGAAACAAAGGAAGGACAAGCAGCCCGAGAAGTTTGTAGACTTGGAGGCTGAAGAGGGCACTAAAGATATATATGATGAGGGCACGAAGCCCATCTCCAAGTTGCCAAAGTATATTCCTCTATGTAAAGGGAATGCGAAGATCTCCAAGGACCTCAACGCGGAGAAATTCATCTCTCATATGCCCCTACTTTCGAAAAAGATAACCTTCGAAGGTCCATGCCTATCGTAGGTTCCCCTTTTAAAGATGGAGGATTGGGACTTGGATGACCATGAGAGGTTCCCCCACTTTGCGATGAAGAATTACATGAAGCGATTATATTAAGAAGAATTTGGTGTCACTACATTGGAAACAATTTGGTGGATCCGCAGAGTAGAGCAGTCCAGGTTATTGAACTTGATGTGGGTAACCCACTACCACTGCTCTAAGATAAATACCACCTATATACGATAGCTGATAACTCTAGTGCATGATGGGTGCTTTTGGCTTGACACGCCTATCCCCATCATAGACATGCTCGTCAGAGGATCACGCTTCTACCACATCAAGGCTTCAATATGGCTAGGGAGTTTGGCAAAAAGACAAGCGAGTGGGACTTGTTAAAGAAGATGAAGAAGAAATTTGAGCTTGTCAACAAGCTAAACCAGTGAAAATTGCCACATAGATATTAGTTGGCAAGGTCATGAGGAAGTGCCACGCGGATGAGGTTCTGGAACCCATGATCTCATTAGCTGCACAATGTGTGGAGGGCGTGTAGTTTAACTATTCACACTATTTATGTAGTGAGTTCCTTACGAATTGTCGCGAGGCTCAAGATCAAAGCAAGACCTTCCACTACACGTGGTTGCTTCTTTCCATCATGCTAGTTTCTTGGGAGCTGCCGAAGGACAGTTAGTATCCTTCATTGGAGGTAGGTTTTGCAAAGGCTACATAGTTTGCCTCCCTTTGGGCCACAAACGACCCTGCACAGGTCATATCAATGAATATTTTCTGGGTTTTGATGGAGGCAAGCATTCACATGGCCATCAACCAGCACCCAGGGTTGTCCCCTACCATATATGAATAGTTGTCTGAGTATGTGGAATTCAAGGCAGACTTCCAACACATTTATATTTGGGCGCGGAAGGATATGGAGCAGAAGTGGTTTGATCTGTCATATCTCTCAACAAACGATGCGATTCAAGAAGTAATTAAGCACTGGCTAGTAGACTAGCACTCTCTGTCTGACTTGGATGTGGGTATAGGCAAAGGCGCCGGGATTTTAGCAAATAAAAAGAGGAAGGATGCAGGAAAGTAGGTGGCCTAGAAATTGGCCACGTAACGAAGGAAGGGGGCTAAGGAGAAGGCCTCACTAGAAAATGAGTGTGCTATAGAACAACGGGCCGAACAAGAGCAACGCGACTCTGAGTGAAGTGGTAAATTCCCTTTACCCAAAACCGGAGATGAAGAATAGTTGGCGCAGGGAAGTGGAGGCAATGAGGGACAAACCACTCCATTTTAGGTAAAGAGGTACAAAGAACATCAGAAGGAGGGGTCTTGGGAGAAGACGAAGGTGACTAAGCCACCATTGGATCCCATTCCGCTGACGGATGGTGATCTTGATGAGATTGGGGACAAAGTGCATGACACCACATTCGAACTCTTGTAGAAATTTGAGCAATAAAACTTGCAGTCCTTACGAAATATTCAAAAGGATCTGTGCAAACTACAAATCCAGACCAACATAATTCAGGTGGGCTCAGGATAAGTCAATGCCGCATAGACAAGCCTGGCACTAGGGACAAGTTGGGTTGCATAGTTGGTTAGGATAGTGGATCTCAAGACAGTCGTGCTACCTGAAGGGTCCATCAGCGCAAATTTGGGCGATGATAAGATCATCGTTAGCACCTTAAAGAAAATCAACCTCAACATTGTAGCACTCCCCAACGAATATCTTCACGTGTTGTAGATAGGTGTGATAGTGGAATTGAGAGTGCGAGAGTAGCGCACCCTCAGTTTAATCAGTGAATACGGGTTGAAAAAAAAGCAAATGTTCACTGAGAAGATGGAAGCCCTGAAGGAGAGGGATATAGTCCAGGCATAGAGCACCCAACTGGCGGCCATGGTTGTATATGCATGGAGGACAGTGCTGGAGTTGTACATACCTGAGTAGGCATCGATCGAGGCCAAGATCTAGAAACTAGCTGCAAGTGTTTGCGAGGTAGGGGCAGAGGTGGCAAGATTTTAGTTTGAACTCAATATGAAAATCATAGAGCTGGAACTTAGGTCACAACCTTCCACTTCGCTCAAAGTCTAGAAATAGCGTGATGTTGTCGTTAAGGAACAGTTAGCTATAGTGAAAGCCGTGGTTGGTGATTTTACTACTTTGTTTGAATAGGCCATGGAAGTGGTGATGAGCCTATAGGAAGATCCCACCATGCAGATATTGAATACCAAGATCTGCAAGCTCCAGTAGCGGTACGAGGAAGTAAGGGTGACGACGCGCACCATTGCTACAGTGCAGTGCCTCACCAAGATGCAAGAACGCAAGAAACTTATTGCACACGTGGAAGCAGTGCAAAAAAAAGAGAAGTAGTACTTAAAGCATGATAGGGTCCTTGGTTGGATGAAGCCTACCAATTCTTAGCCAACATCTACGAAAAGATGATGAACTTGCAGCTCGCTTAGTAGAAGATCAAGCGAGTTACAGCGCAACTGGTCGAACAGGTGAAGTACGCAGCCGCGTAGAGCATGGCTGAGGTAGCCATGGTGCAGGTGGAGCTGAGGGATCTTCATAGAAAGATCACCACGCCAGTTGGGTTACTCAAGAGCGAGTCATGACCTTTGTGTTGGGGACCTGTTGGGATGGGGTCCCTTGGGTCATTTTTGGGGCAAAAGCCCAAGTTTTGGGGCAAAAGCCAAGTTTTGATG
Source organism: Pinus taeda (assembly GCA_000404065.3). Classification (NCBI taxonomy): domain Eukaryota; kingdom Viridiplantae; phylum Streptophyta; class Pinopsida; order Pinales; family Pinaceae; genus Pinus; species Pinus taeda. The sequence continues at coordinate 130,429 of APFE031136225.1, read as the reverse complement.
TAAAAAGATGTAAAGTATCTGCAAATTGTGGACACAGAGCACAGAGTTAGTTAAGATTCAGAAAGGGTTCTCACCCTCATTCATGTAAAATTGAGTCAGTTTTTGAAGATCTACCCATGGTCGTGGACCATGTGATTATATAAATAGGTGTGTCTCAGAGAGTCCATGGGAGATCTATGTTTTGTGTATGGGTATGATGGAAGGATTCAAGCATAGAGAAGTAACTATTAGATGGGAAAAAGCTTCTGCAACTAAGTGCATAGAGGCCTAGAGTAGTGTCCACAATTGAGTGCACAAACCCCTGCAGCTAAGTGCGCAAGGAAGTATTGAGTCTATAAATCTATACTAAAGATCAATGAAGATGATTGTTGACGAAATTCATTTGTTTTATCTCTCTACTTTTGTTATGTATGGTTGCGATATATGTTGTGATAAAATGAGGTATTTATAAAATAATGATGTATTGATGCTCAAATTTACCTGATCCGTCTTATTATCTGAACACAATTAATGTTAGGTACTTATGCGAAGATCATAACACTTACTGTTAAAGTTATCGAACACTTAGGTATATATGATTAAATACTGCCTTAACGTAATCTATGTTGTACGTAAGTATCTAATTTACCTATTCAGGGTCCACAAAAGCCAGTCGTAGGCCTTTAGAGAGGTTTGAAGGCTGATTGAGGGAAATTACAGCGCTAAGCCTTAAAGGCTTAGAGATATTCTCAAAGGAATATATAGGTCATAAAAATACATCACATTGATCTCTGGATGGGGGAACTTGGTTCCAGCATCCCCCCATACTACTTCAGGTGACACTTTAGTCCATGCTATGCGGGTTGATTCCGAAAGGGACAGTAGCGTAGGGATTTGTTTGGCACAACTAACTCTGAACCTAGGTCAGGACCCCCTAAGCCAACAGTCCCATTTCCCTTTGTCCATTGCATTACCTTTCTAGTCTGGCTTAGTCTTGGATCTATCCTTTGATTGCTCAAAACAATGCCTTAGCTTTCGAATGGCCTTCCCCAATGATCTAGGCTCATCGAACTCAATATTGTCTTTGAATGCAATCGACAATCCATTAATGAAAGTCTCAATTTTGGCCTTCTCCTTGATGAGATAAGGCACATACCTCAGTAGCTCCAAGAACATTTTAGAGTACTCATCATCTGTCATTGATCCCATCTTTAGATTGTAAAATTATTTTTCGCTATAACCAACGTATCTCTCTGAAAAATACTTCTTCTTGAATAACCACTCAAACTCACTTTGGTTCAAATCCTCCTTGTGAATACATCTGATATTCTTCACATCTTCCAACCAAATGTCTTCTTTACATTTGAGGCTGAATGTAGCTACTTTGGCTTTCATGTTCTCTGAATAGTCATGCAACTTGAACAATTTCCCTATGCTAAGAAACCATGCCTCTGCATCCTATAGTTTCTTCATCTGTCCATCAAAAGTAGGTGGATTTACCTTCTAAAACTCATCTGGCAAGTATACCCTATCACTCCTCCTGTAAGGATGATAAAGATGACAATCATAGTGCCTATTTGAATCAGAACTAGAATAATACCAATGTCGACCCCCCTCTCCTATTTAGAGTGTCCAGTAATCTGTCATCTCTGACTGTGTCATCTCTATTTGACCCATTACCACCATGCGACCTACTACCATATGCCCCATTGGTTATGTCCTCCTTCTCATAGCTAATACGACATGGTCCCTGTTGCACCAAATCTGAAAAAATATGAAGTATAACTTAATTTACCTCTGCTTGTTTCTCCCATGCCTGCACAATTATGTCATTATCTGCCTTATAAATCCTTATTTCTTCTTTTAAGCTTCTCAGTGTAACTTCCAAATTGGGAGAGTTCCCAACACCATACTGCTCTTCTAATTCATATGGAGTGTCTTTGTAATCAACCATCTTGCTAGCCATTTGGTATTCCTGTCTGCAAGGTATATCATGTCAACTAAACCAAATCACAATAAACTAATGTACCTTAGTGTAGCTTTGGGAGGATACCTTGTTTGTAAGATCAACTAATCAACGTGATACATGTATAACATAATCATGACAGCATATAAAAACCTAACACATAAGAATATGACCATGCAACCATCATTCTAGCTAGGGTCTATCATCAACGCATGACCTTATCAAAAACACATACTACAACCTCATGCATGACAACAACCATTACATCACTATACACTTGACCGCATGCAAACATGGACATGACTTAGCAATACATAACCAGCTACACATATGCATAAACACATGTGATTAATGGCATACACTAACACCACTTGAAACCAAACTTACAAGAATGATACATGCAACCAAGCATACATGAATGTAGAAAAACATATAAGAATGCAACCAAGCATACAATAATGATACATGTAAGCGACATATCACAACATGTAACCAGTCATACACTCACGACGATGCATTCCACAATAACAACATCAACTTCCACATGACGATGTCCCTACAACCATGATCAAAATTATGAAAATGTAACAAGCACATGGAATTAAAGTGTAAGCGACACAAATGAAACTAACATGCATTCATGACCAACACACATCCCATCTAGTCTGAGGAGTGAACCATGCTCTGATACCACTCTATAACAACCTCCTCCCATATATACCGAAGCAATCATCATCCGAGGTAAACGTGTGATGAGAGGCCACTATGATATGATTTGACCTCCAGTGGAATCGATAGAAACACACCATAAAGACATTCAACATCAGCCTTAGGATCCTCAGGAACCAAACCAACACTTCAGGTAGCTTGTCCTTGGGTCCCACTAAGATTTTGGACAAATTGACCTTTGTACGCTCTCATGCTATGGGCATGCCAATGTTCAGGGACCTCTGGACACTCTCACAGGCCTGCAAGCGAGTGACCAAGGACACTTTTTGTCAGTGTTGTGCTAGCATCCCCAGGATTTGAGCCAATTTTTTAGGCCTAGAGCTCAGGTCACTGCCTAGAATTGACTCAAATCTTTAGAAAAGTAAAATAATAAAGAAATGATAGTATAAATGCAATAAATTGAATGAGACCTTGACTGGATATCTACTAGCAATGAAATGAATTTCGTCAAACATATCAGGAGTATGTAATCTACAAGTGTAAACAATAGATCTGAGCATAGGGGTCTCGTACTTAGCTGAGAATCACTAAGAAGCATTTATGCCTCAACACATCAATTTTCATTTCATCCATTAGGTCATAGACATGTTGATCTTTCATTTACAAGAAAAAACATGATGAGAGCCATACATAACTATTGTGATAAAGCATATAAATAACTAGCATAATAGTAGCAAAAATACTCATGTAATCGCAGCCATGTAAACCACATATAATCCAAGATATTAATCATAAAAATACATGGAGAAATAACCTCATATTGATGATGAAAAGTCCAAACATGGGATGGGACTTCCACGTTTCACCCGAACATAGAATGGTTGACCCAAATCTCTCTTGATCCATTCACCCACGTGCTATATTCCAATCATGAATGTGGGATCTCATAGAACACATTAATCAAAACTCATCTAGGGCTTCCAGAATCCATCTACCTCAACCCATAAAATAGTGATTTCACGTCATAGCCAAACATCACAAAATCATCATCAGATTGGTCTTTATCCCAGCCATCTAGGGCTTCAGAGTGTTTGTTCCAACCAAGGTTCTAGGACTACTAACTCAACCCACAGTTGCCCTCAGGCACCAGAACCAAGGCTCCAGGGCTAGTAACTCAACCCACCAAGGGATCCAAATCATTTGTCCAACCAAGGCTACGGGACTAGTAACTCAACCCAAGTTGTTAAAGGGCTCTAGAGCATTTTTCCAATCAAAGCTCCAAGAACTAGTAATTCAACCCAAGCCAAGGAAACATGAGAACCGACAAAAAAAACAATCAAGGAAATAAACCCACAATCTCCATAACTATCTAGGAAATGGCAAGGCTAGGAACTCCATTGTTAATCCAGGGAATCCTCCATGCCAGTGAGAGGTCATGACCAAGAATCCACATGCATGTGCTATGCATGCCAAAAGTTGTTAGGAAAACATACATGCAACTCAGTACTTGCAAGAAAATGGCACTTTAGTTGTTGATCCAAGTGCCCTCTTACGTTTTACCTCTCTTCCCTTTCCTTCTTTCTCCATAAATCCAAGTATGCCACACCCTCCAAGAGTGCTCCATGAAAAATCTAAGTATCTAATAGTATGAGAGAGAGATAATAATGAGAGAACACCAAAACTAAATTGTCAAAAGCTTACCAACTAATCCTGAGAATCCTTTTTATGAATGAGGTCTCTATTTTCTTCATTTTCCATTATTTTCCCTCATTTTCATCCTCACATGCAACTTGTGACCTTTCACCTCCCTTTTCTCCTATGTCCATTATTTTCGTGAATAAATGTACCAAAAATGCCATTTTTCCTTTCCAAAGCCTTAACCATTTACTTTTCCAACTTCCTTAGCCATTAATCAATCACAAGTGATCCCCATCACTAGGATTTTTCCCAACTTTCAGCTCGGAATAAGTGTCCCATCAACCATGGTTATTATTTTCCTTTATTAAATTTTATTACATGGAATTTTCACTATGACTATTACATCTAGCCATTAGCTTGTCATAAAATGTTGTCTTCTTCCTTAAATTGGTGTCCATGAGTTTCCATAAACTTGACCAAATTTTCCCAACAAATAGAGAATCTAAATCAGAAATAATAGATGTTGGAAACCCAAAATGAACCCATATATTTTGGAAGAACACCTTTGTAGTCTATTCAGCTGTAACCTGTTTCTTACATGGAATCAACACTATTTTTTTTTTGAAATAATCCATAACAACATAAAGATAATGATGAGCTTTATTTTACATTGGTATCCCCACTTCAAAATCCATAGAAATACTTTCCCAAGGATGAGAAGGAATAGGAAGAGGATTTTACAAAACTCAATTTCCTAATGCCAGGCTTGCTAGCATCACACATGGAACATACTCTTATATATCTTGAAACACTTTCATTCATGTGAGGCCAATAAAAATACCTCCGAATTTGTGCAACTTTTTTGCCTACACTAAAGTGACCAACAATAAGAGAAGTGTGGGGTTCCCTTATGAAATTGAATCTTTCACCCTGTGGAACACATAATTTTCTAAGATGATACAACAACATGTTATGAACATGATAATCCAACTCTTAAACATGATTTCCTTGAATCAAAGTTGCATAAAAATATTTAAAATCATCATCTTGATCATATTGTTCAATATAACCTTCCTACATGATTGAGTTATGCTTAAGAATGATAGATTTATTAACAGTAGGCCTTGAAAACATATCAACAAATTTGTTTCTTGTACCTAATTACCAAATTAAATTTTTTTAGAATCCCATCCGTATGAAATGTATAGCTTGTTGTAGCTTGGTTTTTTATTCTAAATATTGCAAATGTTGATGACCAGTATGAAAAACAGTTTCCTTACCCATCAAATAATGCTTCCATTTCTTCATGCTTTGTACCACGGAATACAACTCTTTATTATAAGTTGGATAGTTAATTCCTGCATTGGTGAAGGTTTTACAATGATAACAAATAGGCTTCCCATGCTGCATATAAAATTCTCCCATGGCATAATCACTTGCATTGGTTTGAATCTCAAATTGCTGCTTAAGATTTGGAATTGAAAGAAATTGTGTTGTACTCATATTCTCTTTAAATGTATTGAAGGTTTTGTGTTGCTTTCCTCCCCACTGAAAGACTAGTTTCACACTTGTCAAATCATGTAGTGGAGCTCCAATAAATGAGAAGTTAGCAATCAACTTTCTCTAATATTGGGCTTCTCCAAAAAGGATCCTAATCTTTGATACATTATTGGACTTAGGCCAATTCACAATGACTTCAACCTTTGCGAGATCAATATTCAATTCATCCCATCTAACAATATGACCCAAATAAACTTAACAGATTTTCCAAAATTCACACTTAGACATCTTTAAATACAATTTCTCTTTCTTTAAGTCATCTAAAACTTGTTTCACCTATTTGACATGCTCTTCATAGGCCTTAATGAAAATTAGATAATCATTTAAGTATACTACGACAAAATCATCAAGGAATGGTCTCAACACATCATTCATAACTATCATGAATGTTGCAGGAGCATTACGAAGCCCAAATGGCATAACTAACCATTCAAACAAACCTTGTTTTATATTGTAAGTAGTCTTCCAAATACCACCTTCAACAATCTTGATGTTATGATAACTTCTTCTCAAATCTAACTTAGTGAAATAGACAACATCCTTTAATTGGTCCAACAAATCATTAATATGAGGAAGAGGATAACATTTCTTTACCATGATTTTGGTCAAAGCTCTAAAATCCACACACATGCGCCATGTACCATCCTTACTTCAAACCAAGACAACAAGAGACCCACAAGGGGATGTACTTGGCTTAATGACCACTTTTTCAAGAAAATATTAAATTTTCTTCGTGATCTCTACATTCTCCAAAACTAACATTCTGTACATTCTAATGTTTGGAAGAGGTGCATCCTGCCGCAATTGAATATCATGTTGGATTCCTCTTTTAGGAGGAAAACCTCCAGTTTCCTTGAACGTATTATCATTTGCGTTAACAACTTCAACCAAATCATGCTTGAGTTTTGAATCACAACCTTGAAAATATTTATATTCAGTAGTATATTTGGGTTTGATCATCGACAATACAATTTTTTTACTAGCATTTACAAGCCTTTTCATTTGACCAACACTTGCAAGTGTCAAGTTCATCTCCTTGTGATATGCTCAATTCCATCTTTAAAAATATGATATTTATTCTCATGATGATAGAATATGGTTTTTCAGTCATACAAGTATGGACTCCTCAAAATCATTCCACATATGTCGAGTGGTACAACATTAAGTTCTCCCTCATGAATAAAGTTTGTAGGGATGGTGAATTTAAGTTTACATTTTCTTGTAACCTTAAATTTGGCCTTTTTATATACCCAACCCAAAGGGTAAGGTTTAGGATTAGCTGTAGTTTCTAAGTTTAGTTTCTTGATAATAGCTTCAGAAATAAGGTTAACTAGGTATTCGCTATCAAACAAGGAATCAACTTTGGTTTGTTTTGAAATGACCCTATTATGGAAAGGCTCAATTATTTCTTTATCATTTTGAGACTCAATAGGCTTACTAGAGGAACTAGTACTTTCAATAGAATCTTTGTCATTCATTCCCATCGTTGTGATTTTGTTTAATCACATGAATCATATCCTAGACCTTATTGATTTGTTGCAACAATCTTTTGTTTCCCCTTGTTGAAAAACTTCTTTGGTCTCATTTTTGGATGTATTTTCCAACAATGGTCTTCATCATGGCCTTCTCTTGAACAATGTTTGCATGTGAGTTTTTCTCCCTCTTTCTTGATTGTAGCATTATTTTTTGTCTCCTGATTTGGATGGATTCTTGTTAGTATTTTGACGAACATTCTTCCCTCTTACTTCTAAATGGGTTGATTAAACACATACTTCATCTAGATTGGTGGGATTAAACATTATAATTGTATGTCTCAGATAACTATGTAAGACATCTATGTATTTAAGGAGACTGTATTGTGAAGATAAATCTACACCTAAGATTAAATCACTTCTTCTAAATTATTGTATGTAACTTTGAATACTCTAACATTTAGCTTGTCTAAAATTTTTCCAATCCATAATTTATTTTTCATGTAAACTTATGGATAAAATTTCCTTCTTAATGTAGGTACAAAATCATTCCAATAAGAGATAATTTTACCAATTTTCTTCAAGTCTTCTTGAGTTATGGCGTTCCACCAGATGAGAGCTACACTTTCCAAATGAAGAGAAGAAAGTTGGATCTTGGCCACATCATCCTTAATCTTTTGAATCATGCAATAGAATTCAATTTCATGAACCTAATTATCCGAATTTTTAGCATTTACTTCCCCATTGTACATAGGCAATGCAAACTTGACATCAAGCTTTAACAAAGGAGACTTAGCATGTCCTTTTGGAGATCTTGGAGGAGTATGTGAAGGAGATGAAGAAGGAGAGGAGGATGGAGGAGAAGGTGGAGGTGAAGGAGGAGGTGGATGTGGAGACTTTCTGTGTTGAAAATGCAACAAGAAAATCCTAATGTAATTTTGTCCTTGAATTAAATTGGGAATACAATTATAATTCCACATCTCATGACAATTTTAATTAGTTATGTATGTTAATTTGACTTAGTTGGCTTAGTTACTTCGAGTTGAGGGTGTAACTTGAGTCATGTAGAGTGTCTCCTACATTATAGGATCCGTGGTTGAGTTAATTTTGAGTTGTAATTAATTAATTCATTTCAACTGAATTAAAGCCATTTAAGCTAGTTCCAACTGTTGCAGGAACTAGTGGGAGGTCTAGTAGTGTGGTGCTTCCTATAGTGATCAACCAGTAAATTGATGATTCACTCATAAGTAACTCAAGCATGTCATATCTAAGAGTTACCCTGTTGATATTGGAGTTGAGGGACAATGTACTATGAGTTGTATAATAATTCGAATTTTGCAGGTGTTGCATGCAGTCTGAGTAAGGCCTGTGAGTATTGTGTAATTCCAATTGATGAATTTCCCTAATTAATAGGGGATAATTTTGAAGGAATCAACGAAAGGAAATAGGGACTTGGGAAAGCATAAAATTGGTTAAGTATTGGCTTAGTATTGCCCAGGAAGCAGTGAGATAGATAGAGATAATGTAGAGGTTGCTTAGGCTTGAGCAAAGCATTGTAATCTTCTCATATTTTCTCACTAATGAAATAGAAAAATACAAAATGTTTTTAGTTTTGTCTTGCCCTAAGAAATCATTGTGTAATGTGTTGATTGAATTCTTTCTCTTGTATGCTTCGTGATTTCACAATCGTTTAAATTGTTTCCACTAATGAGTAGAGTAGATTCAAGTCTATTCTCTTGGCATATTACAATTAGTAGTTTGAATCTACAAGGAATTTATACATGCTTGCATTACAACCATTACCTTTTGGCTTATTGCAATTGTCTCCATGCAACCTTGTTGTCCTCTCTTTATATAATAATTTCACCGTCCCAAACATGTCATAAAATTCCTTTATGAAGCTCTCTCATCCTCAAACATCATCTCATTTCCTTATTTATGTTCCATGGCATGTGGAGTTTGAGGAGTTTGTGATCTCCTTGAAGCAATTTGAGGTTCTGGCTCTTCATGCACTCCTTCTCCCATTTTCAACTTTAACCTTGTAACCACCAATAAAAAATTTGCAAAAACAATCAAACCTTCAAAACAACCATGCTCTGATACCAAATTGATTTGAAATTAAAAAATTGAAGGTTTCATAAAAAATTTGCAAGTAAGTTTATGTCTTGTGGGAAATGGATCAATTTACAAAGCACATAAGCTTAGTTTTTTAAGTTATGTTTGTAGTTATAAAATAGGGAAAAATAGACCATGAACAACATCACATAAACAACAATTTGATGACCGAGTTAACCCCTCTTACGGTACATCTCTCTGTCCAACTTCCAATGTTGGTATATTTAATTATATGCTCAAATATGAAATTACATCAATTTACATAACTAAATTTGGAAAAGTGGCATTTCCATTGTATCCAAAATGCTCTAAAATCCCTATCTAGACTCTTATTGAGCTCAAAAAGGTTAAAAAACGAGAAAGATATGCTTCTTGGAACAAATCTCTGCTATTTATCTTGCAAGTTGACAAAACTGGCTAAATATTTTACGAAATCCACCTTTTCATGGACCACTGAGCGATAATTTCACTTGGGACCAGAGGGATTCCTGCCATAATTGGTGCAATTTATCATTTGTTTAAGCATGCCTATTTGGTCATAAGCACCAATTTTCTAGCCTTTAAGGGTGGTCACCTAGGCATATATAGCTAGGGGTTGGGATAATTGCCTGCCCCCGTGGCAAAAGTGTTATGTTTTCCCGGTACAGTTCACATGACTTTAAAATGGTTGAGGACTGTGCTAATCACCCATCCCCACCAGCTTTGCCCTATTGGTATGGTCATATATGTTATCAACAAGATCAGGGGCTAGGGCCTATCCAATTTCCCCCTCTGTTGTAGCCCCTTTCTGGGCATATGACAAGTAACATGACTAGGGCTTGGGTCGGTCGGGCAAGCTAGCTGGACTGACCCCTCTGCCTAAACCACTGACACATATGCTTCAGAAAAAACTAGCAACCATAGTTTGTTAAGAATCATAGCTTTGGCATTGTTGTGAGTTGTTGGTCTATTGTGCAGTAGGTGGAGGGGTTGAAATTCACTGAAGTTGATTGACTACCCTATAATTTTTTTCCCAATTGTAGAGGGCCACATGGAACCCTCCCATTGGGCCAAGTGGCACCTCATGATTGGACCACTTTAATAACCAGTCAACCAATCACAAACTACAAACCTAGCTATATTACCCCACCACATGGCACTCCTTGATTGGTTTGTACTATCCCTATTCGTTCCTAGTGAGTTGTTGATGTCACTTATATGACCTACGTAGTCAACATTGCAAGTTAACTTTTAGCTGTTGTGTAAAAAATTCATAACATCATAAATTCCTCTTATGACATCGGATTGAGGTGATTCAAGAGACACTGGAATTAGGATGATGGACACTGCATTTTGGCAATAGTTTCAAGAAATTTTTAGCAGATTGAGTTTTGAGCGTATTATTTTCTCCCTTAGATCAAATTCCAATACCAGAATGGAAATGAGAGGTCATTTCTATCAACTTTATTACAGGTTTTCCGAGGACATCTAGACAACATGATTCTATCATGTTTGTGGTTGAAACATTGACTAAGGTAGCTCACTTCATTCCAATGAAGTCTATTCATTCAACGAGTGAGGTAGCACGGACCTTCATCAGGGAGATAGTGAGGTTGCATGGTATTCCAAAGAATATTGTGTTAGACAAATATTTTAAGTTCAATTATAGGTTCTTTAAAGAGTTGTATTTTTGGGTATAAAGTTGGCCTTTAGTGAAAATTATCATCCGCTGATAGATAGACAAACATAGAGGATCAACATAATTTTAGAGGACATGTTCAGAATGTATGTTATGCGTCAGCAATGGAAGTGGGAAGAGTATCTTCCATAGGTGGATTTTAATAAAACAACGAGTATCAACAATGTTTAAGGATGAGTACATTTGAGGAACTTAATGGGAGCAGTTGTAATACTCCCATCTGTTGGAGTGATCGAGTGAATAAAGTATTAATTGGACTGAACATGTTGGCAGAGATGGAATAAGGAATGTATGTTATCAAGAAGAATCTAAAGGCAAGACAAGATAGATAGAAAAGTTATGCAGATTAGCACAAGGTATTTAAGGAATTTTAGGTTGGTTAATAGGTGTACTTCTGCATCAAGCCCAAGAAGATCACCTTGAATATTGGATCTTGTGAAAATCTGGCACCTTTGTATTGTGGACCTTTCAAGATTCTTGAGAGGATTGGACCAGTGGCCTACCAACTTGCACTGCCTCCGACAATGAAAATCCATGATGTTTTCCATGTGTCATTGCTTAAGAAGTATGTTACAGATGTTAATCATGTGATTGGATGGTCTGTATTACAGGTGGAACCAGAAGGTGAATTCCAGCCGGAACCTCAGTGAATTTTGCAGTGAACGATTATTATTCCACATAATCAAGAAATTGAGCAAGCTAAAGTGGAGTGGAAGCACTTTGGGCTCAATTAACCTACATGGGAGCAGGATGTTCAAATGCAAACTATGTATCCTTCTCTATTTTCTAGTTGAGAGGATATCTTTTGGTATATGTTTTGGTGTTGTGTTTTCGTTATGTCTATGTATATGTATATGTATGTAAATACCATCGAGATGTGTTATAAAGATCAAATAAGTGGTATAGTGTTCATGATATGTTGGTTTTGTTTTCAATAATATGATATGATGTAAATTTTGCATCAAGTTGTGTTATAAAGCTCCATGGGAAGCATGTGTTTTGTTGGTTTATAAGTGTCATTGAACATTGAGGTTGGTGTTCCCCTAAGGGGTAGGGTTCTGTAATAGCCCTAGTCAAAAATCCACGTAATAAAGTTAATAAAAGAAAAATAAGACCAAGGTCATGGGACACATATTCCAAGATGAATTTTGGAAAAAAACATTGTGATGGGGATTAATGATGGTTAATTAATGGCTAAGGAAATTTAAAAGGGAATTAGCAAAGAAAAAGAGGCATTAATTAACATTTTATTTATGAAAATAATTGAAAATAGGAAAAAAGGAAGGTGAAAGGTCACAAAATTGGATGTAAGAAAAAATGAAGGAAACATGAAGGAAAATAAAGAAATTAGAGGCCTCAATGATAAAAAGGATTATGAGGATTAGTTCATGGATTTTTTTTAGCTTTTTGTTAGGGTTAGCTTGGATCTCTCTCTATTCTTTCTCTCACACACTTTTGCACACAGAGTTTTCTTGGAGCATTCTTGGAGCAGATTGGGTTTGGAGAAATAAGGCAAAGGAAAGTAGGAAAGCACAACGAGTCAACGAGATCAACGACTATAGTTGGATTTCTTTACAAGTACAGATTTGCATGTATTGTTTACTTGATGTTTTTGATATGCATGGTTTATGAATATGGTTATTTGGTTATGATCTGTCATTGGAATGGAGGGTTGGCTGGATTGACAGTGGTGTTGCCCAGCCTTTCCATTCCTAAATAGCCATGTTGTTATGAGTTTTCTGTTTTTTTTTTTTGATTGGTACTCATGTTCCTTATGGTTTTGTTTTTAGTTATCAGTTCTTGGATGCTTGGTTGAAAAAATTCTCTAGAAGCCTTGGAACAACTTGGGTTGAGTTACTAATCCTAAAAGACTTGGTCGAACAAATGCACTAGAGCTCTTGGTGGGTTGAATTACTAGTTTTGGAGCCTTAGTTGGACAAACACTCTGGCGCCCTATTGAAGTTGTGGTTTGAGTTATTAGTCCTCGATTTGGGTTGGAACAAATTCTTTGGAGCCCTAAACAATTTTCGTAGAGACCGATTTGGTGATGGTTAGTGATGTCCAATATTGAGGTAGGATAATTGGTTTAGGGTTGAGGCATTTTTTCCTCTAGAATCCCTAGTTTGGTACTTCTTGGTTTATTCCATGAGATCCCACATTCATGCTTGGATTATGGCAATAGGGTGATTGAATGAGAGATAGATTTGGTTCAGCCCAACCTATGGTCGGGAGGTACATGGAAGTGCCTAACTTGGTGGATTTTACATATGTTAATAAGAGATCATTTCCTCTTGTATTTTATGACTAAATGTACTTGTTATTATGTTGTTTTGATGGTTATTCTATCATTGTTATTATTTTGGCTATATGCTGGTTATAAGCATGGTTTTATGATATACTTTAGTTACAGACATCATCATGTTTTAGTTACTAAATGAATGGTTAATGAATGTATGACCTAATAGGTGATAAGGTAACTATTATGAGAAGGAATCATACCTTCTTGACAATTATCACATAATTATGAGATCCCTATGTTCATATATGTAATTATGGCATGTAGATTACATGTTCATGATGTGTTTGTTGAAATATTTATCATGGTTAGGCCTGTGTAGGTCATGCTCTTGTCTAAGTTTTGTATGGAAGGCATTTTATTTGTGGCATTCAATGTTATAGAAAGTTTCAATAAGTTCTATATAGTGGTCTAAAGGCTAGCCTTGAAAAAGTCTCTTAGGTCTCGCGATCAGAGGCATAGAACTAGGTGAAAAAGACTATAGTCACTCCTTATCATGCGTATGCGTGTGAGTGGAGGGTTACTATTGAATTTTTGTAGTGTTGTGCCAACATCTGGAAGTCCATGACACTAAAAAAAGAGGTTTAACTTAGGGTTTCAGCACTTGGAAGGGTCATTTAGCACTTGGGGGTCCTGTAGCACCTAAGGGAAGTCAGTAAGGATTTGGTTTTTTGATTCTACTTCCTTAAGGTTATCTAGGAGGTTGAGTCATATCCTAGTAACTCTTCGTTAGATGTTTACTCCGGTAGGCCGATGAACTTGAGTAAATGTGCGCTGAGGTAGTTGCAAATATAGCGAAGAAAATAAAGTGTTTCCAAAAGATTCCAAGTGTGTAGCACTTCAAAATGGAATGTAAAATATGAAACTATTATGAAAACAATGTTTTTACGAAAAGGACCAGTTGAATCTAATTCATATGAAAACAAAATCCAACATTCGCGTGAGATGCGAAGTGTGTAGTACTCTAAAATAGAATGAAAATATGGCACGATCATGAAAAGGGCCATTTTGTCACTGCTATGAAATCGTCAAGTATTTTTCTACATTTGAATTTTGGAGCCTACCTAACTATCTTATCAAGTGTCACTTTGGTCGCTAAGTGTTGTTTCATGTCATTTTAAATGTTTCAAATGTTCTTTTTCTTTTATAAGTTTCGTCGCTTGATTAGAGAATCTTTGGTGCACTCCATGGTTATAATACACATATTAGTTATATAAATGACACTTTTGGTCGTAGTCACACACACTTTGTCTATTTTACTTGAAGAGATCTTGTAAATTGGCATTTTGATGTCTATTTCTCAGCCTTTGATCCTGTCTATGTTTTACTGATGAGTTGGTATGTGCGACACTTGATTTTTCTCCTAAGTCATTGTGTTTTCCCCTTATCATATCTTCTAGACTTAGACAAATTGTGGCTTGAACAAGTTAGCCCACTAATACTGAGATATTGCATAGCACACTCCTAAAATTTATTGAGGTCTCTTTCCTTGTTCAAAATATGCCTTTCACCCTCCGAAGTGCATAACACACTCCCAAGAAACAAACTCTCCTTTTCTTCCCAAACTGTGCCCTCGAGCAAGATCCTCTCTCAGTTGAGTGCATAGTGCATCAATAGTGCCCAGTCAACCTTCTTTAACCCTTGAAACTATTCCATTCATCTTAGCTGAGTGCATGGCACATCAATAGTGAACATCAAGTCCTCTTGAGCATTTATACTATGCCCTACACCCCCTTGTGAGTTAGATTTTCCCACTTGAGCACATGGTGCATCAACAAGCATAATTAGGTCTCCTTCGTCCTTCACAGTGCGCCCTACATCCTCCATCAACCCCTGTAGAGTGCACACCACATCCTTAAGCCTCAGCACTCATCCCTTGTCCCTTAACAATGCGCTCTACACCCAAAAGTTCCCTCTTTCTTTCATGTGCACAATGATGAATCATAATAAAAAAAATTGCATGAAACATGTTAGAAGAGGAGATTTTTGGGCTGATGTTTTCTTTCCATGAGTGATATTAGCTGCATGTAGGTTTTAACCCCGTACAGAAATTACCTGCATACGAATTCTAAATCACAGGAAAAATAAAAATGCGAGAGCATAACACATAAAACACATATACACAGAGATTTCCC
>APFE031136225.1:66826-113667 GCA_000404065.3 Pinus taeda | reverse complement strand
ACACAAATGAAATCATTTCATTTCTTTAAAATATTTTTTGAAATCAAAATTACCCAAATTACACATTGATAACCTAGTGGGTGTAGGATAAAATTCACTCGTGTCATTAACAGAAAGCATGAGAAAAAACCGAATACTATATATAAAACCAAGAAAAATTCAAATTCATCACTTCTAGGGACCTCTTAACCACCATCAATACACAAGTATGTTCCCATTTGCAATTAGAAAAATTTCCCAAATTACAATCTGTTTACTCCAGCATATGTTGGAAGTTATAGAAGGATGACTAGTGCAATCAATCCATTCCTTTTAGCCCTGGATTTGTTTTAGTTTAAAACAAAAGTATACAAATATACTTGTCCAATGTCTATGCTTTAACCATTCACCTTAAGATGTTTTAACAATATAATTTCCTAATCTATTTAATATCTTCATTGTCATAAAAACCAACCTATATCCATCTTAACTCCACATCTACCATTCTTAGGGGGATGAAATCTATTTATCCCTCTGAGCACTTAGTAGACCCAGAATTAAGATGGATCTAAGATAGAATTTCCCTTTTAAATAGTCTATGCTCACATGAATACCATGGGTTATCATAAACGTGGAGCTTAAAAATTACTATTAGTAATTTATAAAAATTAATAACATTAATAGTTGATTTTTATTTTATTTTTATTTTAACCAAGCTAAAATGTTTAACATATATTAAATTACAACATCCATTTTTACTCTTGATTGGATCAATTTTTTTTCACTTTATGCTAGTTTGTATATCACGATATTTGATACCTCTCGAGGGTTAGTAGATCCACAGTAAAGATGGATCTATTCTGGTTTAATTCCACCATTTAAATAGGCTACATTCCAAGTGAATACCATGGGTCAATTACCATGTGCCATTTTGGTGAATACCATGGGTCAATACCATGTGCCATTTTTATTTTTATTAATACTAGGGTTAATAATGTTTTTTTGTATGGTATTAATACAAAAAAATAAGAAAATGTTTTATTTGTTTACCATACCTCTCGTTTATTTATAGTTTTATTAATTTACCATACCATTGACAAATACAAAGTCACTTATGGTGTAAATATAAAAAAAATGTTTTATTTGTTTACCATACCTCTTGCTTATTTATATTTTTATTAGTTTACCACACCTCTTTTACAAATATGGTATTTTGCCCATAGGATTCACTTAAATAAAACCTATTAATTTACCATACCATTGACAAATACAAAGTCACTTATGGAGTAAATGTAAAAAAAATGTTTTATTTGTTTACCATACCTCTTGCTTATTTATATTTTTATTAGTTTACCATACCTCTTTTACAAATATGGTATTTTTCCCATAGGATTCACTTAAATAAAACCTCTTTCTTGAGCCTTCATAAATAGAACGAGGGTTATGGACTAAATATAAAAAGAGGTTTTATTTATTTACCATCCGTCTAGTTTATTTATATTTTTATTTATTTACCATATCAATTGAGTAAGTATAAAAAGACGTTTTATTTATTTACCATACCTCCACTTTACTTATATTTTTGTTTGTTTACACCCTTGCATGTATATAAGGTGACTTATGGAGTAAATATAAAAAATGCTTTATTTATTTACCATATCTCTCATTTATTTATATTTTTATTAATTTACCATACCTCTTTTATGAATATGGTATTTGGGCCTTTGACCCATAGCATTCACTTAAATGAAACCTATTCTTGAAAATGGGCGAATGGATTCACTTAAATAAAACCTATTCTTGAAAATGGGCGAATGGAAGGTTGTAACTCCTAATTTCAAGGGCTAAATTTACCTTTTTTACACTCTCCCTTAAAATAAGGTGGGCTATTTGAGGTGTTTGTGAAAATGTACTATGATACAAAATATTCGCCCACTAAAAATTTAAAACACCTTAATTTCACCAAAGGGCGAACATTCGCCCCTAAAATCACCCCTATTCAAAGTCCTAGCTAATCTAGTCTAACTATCAATGACATGAATGAACAATAGCTTTAATTGGAAAGAAAACCATGTACATCAACTATGCAAAGAAACATTTTAGAGATCTAAACCCATAACTAATTTCTGCAAATGAAAACAGTACACTAAGGATTTCATGGTCAAGCAAAACAATGTTTTTGTTGGCAGCAATGTCACCTTTTTCCCAGCTCACGATCCCACTGAGGGAGAGGTGAGATCAGAGGTGCTTGATGGCCTTTTTCTAGAGATATTCCCTGTTACTAATCTATCAACTAAATCTGAACATGAATAGCTACTTTAAACATAAAAAGCAACCTAAATAACAAACCAAGATTTAAATCTAAATAGCATATTTTATTCTAAGAATGCAGCAAAGACACATGAAAGTAAACAAAGGAAGTACTGGGCACTTGAGATGGGCCCAACCCCAAGAGCTACAGCCTCCTAAGAGAGATTTAGAGTTGGTGCAAAGCTGGATTCATCTTTATTGAGAAAGAAAAGAAGAATTACATCAAAATTTTCCACAAGGAAAACTTGAAAATGTGCTGAAATGCAGAGCTAAACTATTGCCTAAAGAAAGACTAAAATCGAACTACAAACTAGTTAACTTTTGCCTACAAAGTGACTAACTACTGGATAACCAAAATGAGGCCCTAAGCCTTCTTATTTATACAAATCTAGGACCCCAACACTCCTCCTAAACTTTAGGGACTTGGCTGCCAAAACTTGTAGTTAACAGCAGTCCTACTTGACTTGCTCGGCTGCCCTTGTGATAATCGATTTGGTGGCCCTTGAACTCCGAGATGATCGTGGAGAATTCGAGGTAAGGGACCATAAATGAAGGGGACACCTTCCTAAAAATCTTCTCCCTCGTTCTTCAATGAATTTGGCTACCAAGTGCTCATTAAAACCTTTGATTTTGTCTCAAAATTGACCAAAACACTGCACAAAGTACCCATTAGACTAGTTGGCATAATGACTAACCCAATTCACACTATTAGCATAAATATAATAAAAAACATGCAATAAGCTAATGAGAATGGTGGATTAAGTCAAATTAGGAGGTTAGATGAGCCCATATAATTATCCATTTTTGGGGCTCATCACATGCTGCATATTTGGGGCTACCGCGGAAATGAGCAATGTGGGTTTGTGCTTCTCGGCCCCCATGCCAACAATGAAAATAATTTTGAGGTCACTCGAGGAGTTGGAAGGTCGTTGGTTGAATCACAGAGGACTATGAATTGGAAAAATCTATGAAATCAGGGATAAATGGCTTTTTAGTTCAATATTTTTACAATTCAATTTGACGGTGGGATCGATTAGGAAGGGCGGTCACATATTTTGGATTATGAATATGTTGGCACAAAAATAAAAATAGGGTTGAGACCCTAGGTTCGGGCACACGGTCCAACAAAGCTCCATTGTAGTCTATCACAACGCCACCATTTTCAACTTACCAAAATTGGGTAATGAGTCTCACCTGAGGCATGTTACGAAGTTAAGAAAAAAATCCTAGACCATGATCACTCTTTGCTTCCTACTGCTAAAATATCTAAGTCCTCTCATAAGAAGTTTATAATTGGGCAAGCCTCAATTTTATTACGTTTTAGTGATGGATTTTCTTGTTTCTCAATGTAAATTTATCGTTCTTCGACGTAAATTCCATGTTTTTGGCCTTACACATCTCATTCTCTTTTCTAATATGTCGGAACATAGTCTAATAGTTACGATACTTCTCCTCTAGTCTCTTATTCTTCCTTTGTAGTTAATCAACTGGATACTATAAATCCTTTTCAACAGCAACAAACACATCTTCTAGGAGGCAGACTATGTTTCCTTGAACCTCTCCCCTCATAGACTAAGTTTTCTTGTAGCTGTATTACCATTGTTTTATCCATTCCCTTTCCTATTGCAAGCCCTTTTTTAGATAAATAATTGTATGTGGAGCTACATTGAACATCATCAATTTTATCAATAGGCCCCTCCCCCTCAGGTAAGGATTTATCTAGATTTATGTTCTCATAGGTTCCTGAGAGGAACTGTTCATGTTAATCTCTTTATCTGGAGAAGATAAAACAAGAACCAACTCAAGAGATTGAACACTATGTGGAGGACACTACTGACATGAAATACTTCAGGTTATTATGGGGGTAGAGGTTGGGTTATTATCAGCACCACTTCCTTTTTCTCTTAAAACAACTTCCTTCGCCCCTTCTTAGTAGATGCCTTTAACTGTTCCCCTTCCCATTTCTTGGCTATTGAGGCGACTAGTTCTATAACCTTTGCTAATGATTTCTTCTCATTACTTTGTCGTGGTTTCTCAGAAATCAAGTCTTTTCCTTAATGACTATGCATGTCTAAATTTTTCTTGTAGGATCCTTTCCTTTTCTTCCCTCAAGATGTGATATGAAATTGGGCACTAAAGGCTTCTTTTCATGCTTACAAGAGCCTCTCCCACTACAAAGCTTATATATTCCTAAGACTTATGCTTATGATTCATAATTTGCGAAATTAAAAGAACTTGAAATAGGTGTATGCTTGTGTTTGTGATTTAACTGTAAAGTGCTTTAAGTTTATTTGCTCGAATAATATAAAACATATAACAATAAATACAATGCAACAATACACAATCACACATAAAAACAATATAATATGGAGTTCACCCAAAACTCTTAAGCTAGGTCTCCTTGAGCTCTAATCAACTTGATTAGACTCTTTGGGATTATGGCTGAATTCTTTTACAAGTTCCACCCTCAACACCAATAGGTTATGACTAAACCATTGAGTTTAGAATACCATTTTTATCCCTGGCCATTTGGCTTGCTGGCTCTCAGCTCTTGGCTCTCGCTCTTGGTTCTCACTCTGTCTCTAGCTCTGTCTCTCTCTCTGGCTCTAGCTCTGGCTTTGGCTCTGGCTCTCGGCTCTCACTTTGGCTCTAGATCTTGGCTCTAGCTCTGGCTCTGGCTCTTGGATCTAGCTCTTGGCTCTGGCTTTGGCTCTGGCTCTCGGCTCTGGCTCTGGCTTTGGCTATGGCTCTTGGCTCTCACTCTCGCTCTAGCTCTCGACTCTTCTCTCGCTCTCTGAGCTTCGGGTTTTTCTCGACCTCCGAGCGACTCCAAAACCTCCCCTTTCAATTGTGCTCTATGGCTTTTGTTAGGCATCCCTCCAGCACTTCGGCCTCCTGTCTGTTTCTCTATGTGTAATCATTCCTCTATCTCTTCGACTGGCCCTCTCGCACTGTGGCTCTATGGCTCTGCGACTCTCTGTGTATAATGCATTCCTGTTATAGAAATGCCCACTTATAGTGTGGCACAGGTGCAATGGAATATTTCCAATGGGAATGACATAGTTGGCCATTCTTCTGCCTACATTCTGAAAATAGCCAAATAACGGAATACAAAGCCAAAACACATCATGTGTCGTTCCACGAGATTTCAAATATTATGAAATTGCATCCATAACCTTATCGGGTTTGCGCCTGCACTGCAAATCATAATCGTACATCGCATGGGTCTGGTGCTTCCCAGTCCTTTACATTCCCCAATCTCCGATCTCCAATTGCTCCGATCGCTGATATCGCACATCACATATTGCATCAACCCAATATATTGTGTCGCCCGATAAATATATCACTGATCCAATCCACCGATTTGATATATATCACCGATGGAGATCACTGACCTCGCTTTATCACAATTGCAAGTCGTAACGACCCTTTGTACCAGGGATCTGCCAATCGCTGATCACTGACGCAAATCACAATCGCATATTGCATTATCAGCATCACATGACCCCTTTGCATTGTGGTTCCCCAATCGCTAATCTTCGATCAATCGGTTCTTTCGCTTATCGGCACCA
The DNA here is from genome assembly GCA_000404065.3 of Pinus taeda. NCBI lineage: Eukaryota > Viridiplantae > Streptophyta > Pinopsida > Pinales > Pinaceae > Pinus > Pinus taeda. The sequence goes on along the minus strand of APFE031136225.1, from coordinate 107,806 downwards.
TCGCGTGTTGGCAAGTCACATGGTCATGGGTCTTTTAAACACTCCACTTGACTTTCTCCGATGCGACAATAATGCTCGATTATAACATATATGTGATACGATGAAGGAATGCAATGTGATGAACTTTAAGGGATTTTATGTTTAAAAACACATTTTCCCTTAAGTCCCATTTACTGAGAAATTGGCTCCTTTTCTAAGGACATTGGGAAAATTTCTTTTTAAAATAACTTCTTCATCTGAAGTCCATTTTAGCCCATTCACATTGTGTTAGATTCAGAATGAAGAGATCTATGCAATGAGACTATTTCCAAGAGCATCCTTTGACTTTCATTTTCCTCTGTGAGGAATATTTTTTGACTTAGATTCTATACTAGATCCATTTTGCATCACTCCTTCCCACTAAAAAGCTTTTGGACTCCAAAAGACTGATATATTGATCTGAATAGTAAATGAGAGTACCTCACTCTCTTATTGTAGCCTCCATACACTTTCCTTGCATAGTGCCTCTGAACCAAAACCTTTGAACACTTTCCTTCCTGGATGTGCTGGTCCTCCTAGGAAGAATTGTCTTCCTCAACTTCCTGTAGAACTGCTACTAAGAAGCTCACATAAGGTAGTTTGAACTTACCTACCTTGATCATTGATCGAAGATGGCTCAAACCAATGTGAAGTTACATCTGCTTCACAAAATTTTCATTTGTACTTGTTTGACATACTGTCAACAATTTTTTTTAACAATGATAGGATTACAGACAACAACTGGATGGCCTAAACTCCTGCTTCAACAAAGGAAATAGTTTCACATCTTTTCAACACCTCCATGTCTTTACATCTACATACAAATGATTGACTAGATAACAAGCCAATGAAACATGCCTTTAAAACAATTGACCCTTCAAGTCAAGCATGTAGAAAAGGAACTTTAAGATTCTTTTTCAAAGATGAAACACTTCATCATCATCTCCATCATGGAGACCAAATCAACTTTTCTTAAGTCAATATTGCATTGCATGCATGTTTACAACAAAGTAATCAACCCTTCAAGTTAATCACGCATACATGTTTAAATACAAGGAAATCGTCAACATCCCTGCGTTCATGTATATCATGCTTATGCATGTATTTCATCCTTCAACTTTCGCTTAAGCACACTGTACTTTTGAAGCTGAATTGAATATAATGTTGTAGCAATAAAGTGAGTCTCCTACTCAAATTTTTCCATTCACCTTCTTGATAAAAACCTGCAACTTGCATTCCATTAACAAAGAAATGCATTCTATTGATTTGATACATTTTCAAAAGACATGCAACCTTAATTGGATAAGAACTCTAACCATTTCTTACCAGTCCATTTCAAAGGTCCTACCTTTATCTGCACATCAGCATCAACATGTGAATCATCTTAAAACACATCAATCATGGGATCTTTCTTCCCATCCTTGCCATTCTTTCTTTCCACCTTCTTTAAGTTTCGTGGAAGCATTGTTGGATTCAGAGTTCAACATTTTGCACCAATATGTCCTTGCTTATGCTAGTAAGTGCAACACGTGTATCCTCTTGACAACATGATTTGCCTTGTCCAATGGACCTTTGCCTTCTTGCTTTCTTTCCTTCAAAAGTTTCCTGTATGTGGTCGTTCTCTTCCAACACCTAGAAACATTATGGTTAACCAAACCACAAAAGGAACATGCAATTTTTTCCCAAGCCTTTTCCTTCATAGCCCATCTTGGACATTAACTTGGACCCTATGCCTCTGATATGTTTTTCAAAAGAACCAACATAAACATTCTTAGAGCAATTTGAAGACAAACAGGAATTGTTTACCTCTTCTTCAAGCTGATACTTGACCAAGGCTTCTTTGGAAACAAGGAGTTGTGTCTCCAACTCATGTATCATTTTCAGGTTCATATTTGCAATATGAGGTTGCCTCTCCATTTCCTGCAATTTGCCAAAAAGAAAATGCTTCTCTTCCTTCATGGAATTCAACTACTCTCTAAGTATGATGCTCTTCCTTCCATCCTCATACATTTCTCTCACTATATCCATCATGGTGAACAAGTCTTGCTTCTTGTCTTCATCAAAGAATCTTGTGAAGAAAGAAGAATTTGAAGACTCACTTATAGAAGTTGTCATTATCAGAATGAACAAAGAACTTGAAACAAGATTAACAAAGAGCTTATTCAAGCAACCTTTTGCAACAAATCTCTTGTGCTTCAAGCATTTCTTTGAGGTCCTCTGGCATAAGAAGAGTGCCTTTATCCCTTCGTCCTTCTTGTCCTCTCCTAGACTTAGCTTATCAATAGCTTTCCCTGAACCTTCGCAACTCAAACAATAGGTAGCTTACAAACAATCGAACAATTAATCCTTGACTGTTTAAACACATTTCAAGTTAAACAAGCAAATAGATTTCTCTGTTAATCAAGCATCCTTCTTTGATCGATCAAACATCATGATACCACCTGATCTAGTATAACCTGCTCTAATATAACCTTCTTTGAAGGTGGGGTTAATCAACCTGATGCTCTGATATAACCAGCTCTGATACCACCTGATATGAAATGGGGCACTAAAGGCTTCTTGTCATGCTTACAAGATCCTCTCCCACTCCAAAGCTTGTATATTTTCAAGATCTATGCTTATGATTGATAATTTGCAGAATTAAAAGAACTTGAAATAGGTGTATGCTTGTGTTTGTACTTTAAATGTTAAGTTCTTTAAGTTTATTTGCTTGAACTGATATAAAACGTATAACAACAAATACAATGCAGCAATACACAATCACACATAATAACAATATAATATGGAGTTCACTCAAACCTCTTGGGCTACGTATCCTTGAGCTCTAATCAACTTGATTAGACTCTTTAGGATTATGGCTGAATTCTTTTACAAGTTTCACGCTCAATTCCAATAGGTTACGACTGAACCATTTGGATTAGAATACCAATTTTATCCTTGGCCATTTGGACCTCTGGCTCTCTATTCTTGGCTCTTGCTCTCGGCTCTGGCTCTCACTCTGGCTCGAGCCCTCAACTATGGCTTTGGCTCTAGCTCTGGCTCTTGGCTTTGGCTCTGGCTCTAGCTCTCGGCTCTGGTTCTCGCTCTAGCTCTGGATCTTGGCGCTGGCTCTGGCTCTAGCTCTAGCTTTGGCTTTGGCTCTTGGCTCTCACTCTGGCTCTGGCTCTCGGCTCTACTCTCGCTCTCTGAGCTTCTGGTTTTGCTCGACCTCCAAGCAACTCCAAAACCTCTCCTTTTAACTGTGCTATAGGGCTTTTGTGAGGCATCCCTCTGACTCTGCGGCTTCCTGTTTGTTTCTCTGTCTCTAATAATTCCTTTGTCTCTTTGACTGGCCCTCTAGCTCTCTGGCTCTGTGACTCTCTATGTATAACGCATTCCTATTACAGAGAATCCTGCTTATAGTGTGGCACAGGTGCGATGGACTATTTCCAATGGGAATGACACAGTCTTTTGTTCTTCTACCTACATTCCAAAAATATCCAAATAATGGAATACACAGGAAAAACACATCATGGGCCGTTCAGCTAGATTTCAAATATTATGAAATTGCGACCATAACCTTATCGGATCTGCGCCTTCATTGCAAATCGCAATCTCACGTCACATGGGTCTAGTGCTTCCCAGTCCTTTTCATTCCCCAATCTCTAATCTCTGATCGCTTCGATCACCGATATCGCACATGGCATATCGGATCGGCCCAATGTACTGTGTTGGTCAATATATATATCACTGATCCGATCTGCCGATCCAATATATATCACCGATGCGGATCACTGACCCCACTTTATCACAATTGCAATTCACACTGGCCTTTTTTATAGGGGATCCATTGATAATTGATCACCGATGCAGATTGCAATCGCATATCACATTATCGTTATCGCATGACCCCTTTGCATTTTGGTTCCCCGTTTGCCGATCTCTGATCAATTGGCCTTTCGCTTATCGGCGCCATTGCATGTCGGCAAGTCACATGGTCACGGGTGTTTTAAACACTCCGCTTGACTTTCTCTGATGCAACGAAAATGCTCCATTATAACATATATGCGATATGATGAAGGAATGCGATGCGATGAACTTTAAGGGATTTTATGTTTAAAAGTACATTTTCCCTTAAGTCCCATTTAATGAGAATTGTCTCCTTTTCTAAGGACATTGAGAAAATTTATTTTTACAATAACTTCTTCATCTGAAGCCCATTTTAGCCCATTCAAATTGTGTTAGATTCAGAATGAAGAGATCTATGCAATAAGACTATTTCCAAGAGCATCCTTTGACTTTGATTTTCCTTTGTGAGGAATATTTTTATACTTAGAGTCTATACTAGATCCATTTTGGATCAAGATGCCAGGGTTTCCTTCTCTAGAGGAGGGATTGGGTTTGTTGAGAGTACTGCATCTAGAGATTTTTCCACACTTCCCTCAGCTTCCTACGATCTCAGTGTTTTTATCGAACTTTTCTCATGCTTAGGGGACAATTTAACAGGGGTTTCAAACTCCTTTCTCAACTTATTGGATTTAGGACTAATGACCCTCTACTTGTATTTTGTTTTTTCCTCCTCCCAAGGAAAATTATTAAACAAAAATTATGCCCATGTTTCTCTTCTTCATGCCAGCTCATGAACAATAATCATTTTAATGAGACTATAATGAAAAAAACTAGTTTTGGTCCTTATAAATGTCGACTAAACACTTCTAGGCACTTTATGCAGACTTTAACATAGGAAGAAAGGGAAAATGACATCACGACCATCTGTAAAGTGGAGAAGAAGTCTTATATGTTAAAGAAAAATAATTACATACCTTCCCTTAAAAGTTATAAACCTCTGGAACGCACATAGAAGCAACCACCATTGCCTATGAAATGTAGCTATCGAGGACACCCTTGGACCAGTTGATCGACTTAAATGCCAGTTTGAGGAACTTAGAACACTCTCCCAAATCGAGCTTCCCCCCTTTGAAATATTTCTCACCATTTAGAGGTAACCCTGTTACTTTACTCATTAGTTCTTCTAACAGTTTTATCTCGATATTTCCAACTTTTGTTGTCTTCCCATCGAAATTTTGAGAAAATGTCATGGTTACCTGATCATTTTTCTCCTAAAACTTCTTGAGAAAATTCATCCACCCCTTTTTCTCAAATCTTTGTTTTCATGCTACATATTTGGGGCTAGCGCATAACTAAGTAAATGTGGGTTCATGCTTGTTGGCCCCATGTTGACAATGAAAACAATTTTAAGGCCACTCAAGGAGTTAGAAGGTCGCTAGTTGAGTCATAGAGGACTATGAATTGGAAAAAGATATGAAATCAAGGATAAATTTCTTTTCAGTCTAGTATTTCTAGGATTCAAATGGATGGCGGGATCGATTAGGAAGGGTAACCATTTTTTTTTATTATTCCAAGAATTGTGTTAATTTAAAATGACAAGAAAAAGTATCAAAGCGTGTGCCATGACCGAAGGATAATAATCATTACTTGTTGTTCGATTAAACAATTATTGATTACGTATTAAGTCATGATAACATATAAACTAAATGAATGGAACAAAAACCACTAATCAGACTCTATTACTCACATTCTTTGTATTAATCTAAATAAATGAAATTATATCCATACCTTTGCTTGACTATATAATGATGTCTAATGATTAGAAAAGAATGAGTTATAGAACACCTTTAGCATTATCGAAAGATAATATTAATGCTTTTGCAAATGTTGAATATGACATGGATAGATTGTTGCCTTTAATTATAAACTCTTAATGTTGCCAAACTGATGCCTCTAAATTTAGTGTTGCCACTAAATTGGATGTTTTCAAACTGGTGATGAATGAACTTTAATTTCTATGATATCTTAATCATGTTCTACAGTACCAGACTATTTTAGTACTGGAAAAAAATAACGCATAGACAGTGTGTAAGTACTAAATTGAGTACTGAAATGTTGAAATTTTCTAGATGTTGTAGGTGAAGGCTAGCAACAACAAAAATATTGAACCATTGAAACTGTGTTGAAACAACAACTAAGGAACACGGTTTATTAAAATCACTCTCATCTTAGCCTGGAACTAGTTTGGAAAAATCAATTATAGGAGGAAGATCTGAGTTGAAATATGACTATCCTTGAAACTGTTGCTTCAAGCCACATGTTTGAACCACTATTCCATGGATTTTAGGCTAGGCATGGAGTAGTTACTTCCTATTGGAATTTCAATTTTAGAGAGTCTGAAATGCGCTAAAGAAGACTTCAAAATAACCCAACAAGGATCTTTCCCATCTAGATAGCCTCACAATTTGCTTGAATAACATCCATGTACCATGCTTATGCTAAACTGAGTGAAACTGATCTCGACTTCCTGTTGTACCAAGAAGTTGTTGCTGACCCAATACTGAATATTCCCCCTGATGTGCTTTTCTTGTCGGATGGACTCCCTATCCAATATGCATCTGTGAAGCCTAGAAGCTTCACTCCCTATATCCATTTGTACCAAATACCAAACTAAGTGGTGCCTCTGAGGTATCTTAACACATTTTAGCTACCTTCCAATAAAGTTTGGTTGACTTAACCGTTTCTTTACTAAGTTGGTTAACTGCAAAAGATATTTCTGGTCGCATGTTAACCAAATACATAGGTGAACCCACAATCCACCTGTAGATATTAGGCTCCAGTACTTCACATGAAGTAACATTGTCCTTCAACCAATCATATGATAAAGGAGTCTCAACGGGTTTGTTGCTCTCCATGTGGAACTTCTTCAATATCTAATTGGAAAAATTTCCCTAAGAGACAAACAGTTCATCATCTCCTTGCTATACTTCCATACCAAGGAAATAATGCACAAGCCATAGGTCCTTCATCTTGAATTATCTTTCAAGATCTGCTTTGCAAGATTGTACCAACTTCTCATCACTTGCTATAATTAAATCATCGACATATACTACTATAATCAACAATTTACCTTCAACCACAATATGGTAAAGGTTCGCATCTACTTCACTTTTGGTGAATCCCAACCTGGTGAAATAATTGTCAATGCCATTCTACGAAGAACGGGGTTCTTGTTTCAATCCATACAATGCTCTCTTGAGTCTACACACATGCAACTCTGTGTTGAAGGTCTAAAATCCTTCCTGTTTCTCAATGTACACATCTTCCTCAATCACTCCATTGAGGAATGTTGTCTTCACATCCATATAATGTATCTTCCATCCCATTTGCACTAAAAGTGATAGAATAGATCTGATTGAAGAGTACCTTTCTACTGGAGGAAAGGTATCCTCATAATCAATTCCCTCCACCTGAGAGAACCCTATGGGCACAAATATTTCCTTTTGTTTCTCCACACTCCCATCTATTGCTTTCTTTACCTTGTAAATCCATATGGAACTCACCACTGACTTGTCTGATGATCTTGGGACTTCATCCCAAACATCATTTTTGAAAATGAAGTCATACTCCTCTACTGTGGAATCAAGCCATACTGGTTGTTGCACTTCTTCCTTGAATGAGGATGGCTCAATCTCTACACTCTTTCTCATTAGAGCTATGTATCCAGTGTACCAATCTGGTGACCTCCTATGTTTGTGATGTGATGTGGGTCATCCCACATTCTCTCTACTAGCATGTATCAATCTGTGATCCTCTCTCATGATCTTCCTTCCATCTTTGGAAGTCTCTACATGAGTGGGTGCTTCCAATCTCTTCTCTTATGCATTTGGTTGCTCCATATCATCTCGAGGTTCTTCCTTTGGAGCTAAAAGCTCCTCATCTACATGTAACTAAAGCTCCCTCTCAAGGGAACATCTAATGGTCTTCTCTTCATCAAAATTCACATCTCTATGAACCACTGTCATCGTTTGATATGGAAGGGACACTCGATAGTTGTCAGGTGTATCAGTGTACCCCACAAATATGCCCAACTTAGTTGTTGGTTCTATATTTTTCCTTGCATCCTGGGTAACGTGACAGTAAATGGATGAACCAAAGATCCTGAAGTGTGCCACATGTCACCACAAATGCTCCCACTCTAGTAATTTCTCCCTTTCATTTACCAAATCCTAGTATTTTTTATAGGTCTTGGGAAGCATAGAAGTGCTAGGCTGACTAGATCATCTTCAACAATTGTAACACCAACACTTCCAAGTTCATCCTGACATCGGGTGAACTTGGCCAGCTATTTTGGTATTGTGTCGCCCTTCTCCATCTTGATTTTCCTAAGCTTTTCCTTCAGTGCCAACTTCATAAGTTCATCCTGACATCGGGTGAACTTGGCCAGCTATTTTGGTATTGTGTCGCCCTTCTCCATCTTGATTTTCCTAAGCTTTTCCTTCAGTGCCAACTTCATGTGGTCATTTTTGTTTTGAAATAGGTCTATCAAGGCCTTCCACATTGCATATGGAGTCTCCTTACCATGGAGGCTCGAGACAATATGATCTCAAACTCTTTCTAGGATAATCTTTATTTTCCTTTGCAACCCGTTTTCTCTACTTTGCAAGATCTTGAGCAATAGTTGTTGGAGGCTTAGGAATGTCTTTGTTTATGAATTCCTTAAGCTCGTTGTCTTCCAACAATTCCTCCATCCTATCCTTCCAAGAAATATAGTTCGAACTACCCTCAATGGCATATTTGAGTCTAAATATATAGAACAACATCCAGCTCACTATGAATGATAATGCAAATTCGGTTTCACTTGCAAAAGACAAACTCCTATTATCCTATTCTAGAGTGATTTATTCTCTTATACCATGTAGAAATTCATTGTAGATTCAAACTACTTATGTAATATGCTAAAACAAAAGACTTGAATCTACTCTACTCATCAATGGAAACAATTAAATGATCATGAAATCACAAGGCATACAAGAGAAATAATTCAATAAACACATTGCATAATGGTTTCCTTGGGAAATCCACAACTAAAAACCCTTTCTATTCGTATATTTCATTATTCTGAAAATATGAGACGATTACAATGCTATGCTCAAGCCTAAGCAACCTTTGCACTATCTATATCTATCTCACAACTTCCTAGACAAGCCCAGGAAAACACTTAACCAAATTTTGGCTTGCCCAAGTCCATATGTCCTTGCATTTTTTCCTTGGGAATTATACCCTATTAATTAGGGAAATTCCTTAATTGGAATTGTGCAATCCTCATAGGCCTTCCTCTAAATTCATGTACCACATGTACAATTCAGATGATTATATAATTGATAGTACATTGTCCCTGAACTCCAATATTAACTGGGTAACTCTCATATCTGACATGCATGAGTTATTTATGACTGAATAATCAATTATCTAGTTGACCACATGAAGCACCACCCCACCTTCTAACCTCCTACTAGTTCCTCCATCAGTTGGAACTAGTTTAACTCACTTTAACAAAGCAATTAAATTAATTAATTACGACTCAAAATAAAATCAACCAGGCTCCAATAATGTAGGAGACACTCTACATGACTGAAGTTAGACCATGAACTCGAATTAATTGAGACAACTAATTCAAACTAACTTAGTTAACTAATACAAGTTGTCTTGTGACATGGAATTACAATTTTATTCCTAATTTAATTCAAGGAAAACAATAATTTAGGATTTTGTTGATGCATTTTCAACACTAACTACTTTAATGGTTTGGTTGTTACTCTTCTTCATCGTATATTTATTAATACAAATATCCCTAATGATTTTAGTGTAGATAGGTATGTCTTTAATGGCTTGTAATAAAGGGATCTTTATACAAAAATTACTCAATTCAGAATGAAGATCATATTCCACAGGTACCTCAACTTTCTTTACAAGTAGTCTCTCTAGAAAAGGTGGTTCCAATGTTTAATGTGGTTCTCTTGTCACACCATTATTTTTTGTTTCTATTTGTTTATGTTCATCCTATTTGTTGTCAGATTCTATTTGAGGATCCTCCCATTGTATGACCATTGCATATTTGTTCATATTAATCACTTTCCCAGATCTAAGTTGAATTTCATTTATAGGAAAGTAAGTAATAACATAGGGGGGAAAAGATTGTAATTCTATGTTTTCCATAGGCTAAGGAGGTTTATTAATAGGATTAGATATAGGTTGTGTAGGCAGTTTTGTTGGTCATGGAGGGTTCAAGTCAAATGATTGTTTGATCTGCTATGAAGATGGATTAACATTTTGAGGTAATGGTAGTGGATGTGATGGTAGGGTGGTAATGGTAATGAGGATTGCTACTGTGTGGGATAGGGTGGGTTGTAACCTTGCTAGTACTGAGGCACATTAGGTGTCTATGGCACATAAGGTGGATATTGTGGTTGATAATAGATATGTGAGGTTGTTGGAATTTGGGACTGATAAACTTTCCCATAAGGGTTTCCTCTCCATCCTTGATTCCGTGGTGAATGTTGAGGCTCAACCATTTAGAAATTTTGAGCAAACCATTTCAATCCAAATTTAACTTCAGTTCAAACCATAAAATATACAAGCCAAAATCCAAGAGTTGTTCATTGATAATGCTCCATCCTTCGGACTGTCAATTCAATGCCTCAACAGAAAATTATAAATCTAAAGAACAAGAATTGATTTGAAACGTAAATCTAAAAATCAAATCATTCAAAACTATAAAATTTGATTAACTACAATCACACTCAAATATCATACTACAGGATTGTTATATCACCACACAATTATTCCTGCTCTAACTCAAATCGATTACAACTTCACTAAGGTTGGTGGTGGGCCCTGACCATTACCATAGACAAGTTAAGCCACAACAATAGAATTACATATCAATAACACATAAACTCATGGAATAAAGGTCAATATTAATATATAAATCAATATTTCAAAAATACATATATAAAATAGTTCAAAGCTGTGATAAACATAGTTTTTGAAAAATTTTAGGATCACTATTCTTTCCTTCTTGCTTGCCAACCCTCATAACACTGCTAGATGCTCTTTTAAAGAGATCGTTGTCTAAAGACAGGTTTAACTAAATGAACAAGAAAAATAACACCAACCTTAATTTACCCCACTTTAGTGCACAACGACTACTTGTGTATCTCTACTATTGTTGGTTGCATCGCAATCTTCACCTCAACATGCTCATTCATCCTAGCACATTAGGCCAAACTCCCTCTATATGCTACCTGTCTCTCCAACACAATGGCATAGGCCTAAAACCTAGCTACTACAATCATAGCATCGTCATTGTTCACCTTTCTCTTTTTACTATGGCACAACCCCCTTTTATAGACTCACCTTCTTCCCTATGTAATGATGTTATCTACATGCCCAACACCAAAACTCTCGATCACATCACCATAGACTATACCCTTAGTGAATAGTCTTCGTGGGACATCCATTTCCTATAGTTTGCAAGGTTTCCTTACACAACAATGTAATGACCAATTATACACATAACTCTCCCTTTGTGTTATGCACTGAATTGACTTTTATTTTCTAATGTTGTTTATCATAATGAACAGCTTTGAAATGTCAAGTATAGTAGATTTGAAGTGCCTCAGTGTTTCCTCATCAACAACAGAGATGGCCCCACTTAAGAGGAGACCACGTAAAGAGATTGTTGAAGGTGTTGAAGAAGGGGTAGAAGAAAGTTCTATAATCTCAACCCCAATCTATATAGATACACCATGTTGCAATGATAAATCCATGTCAATAACTTGCTCAGGTATATATTCTCTATTTGCACGCAAATAAATTCCTAGGGATGAGGATGATGTTGAAGTGTATCAAAATGTGAAGATATATTGGTTACAAAATATAGCATCTCATCCCACAATTCTCCCATTTGTAGAAACCATTGAGTGGATCATAAAATAATTGATGTAAAGAATATGACCATTCAAGACAGTAACGAGATATATTTGGCAACATATATACATACATATACATAGACATAGACATATACATACATCGTTGCATCGCTGAGTATTGCAAATTCCCTAACTATTGGGTAGCTCTCATAACAAAATGGTATGAATATTTTCCCTTAGCTAACTAGGATATCTTAAATACATGGTGGAAAGACCCTAGAAAATTTTGGATGAGAGTTGATTGACTCTACGAGACCAAGTTTTTAAGAAAAGCATATCGGTTGGTAGTGGACATGTGTTGTCATTTTTATGGTAAATCAAATGTAGATACATTCAATGAATCTTGGGAGCCATTAATATATACCCGGGCCCAAGAAGGAAGCATGTTCAATTGGGCATAAATATTATGTACTTCAATTCATACAAGGGTAGAATAAGGTTAGAAGCTTAAACTTTCTATTTCAAGAGCGAACACAGTTTGTGGCTGTTGTTTACTCAAGAGTAATGCATCTAAATTGTAGTACAGTTCTTTCAAACACAAGAGTAAATGGATGCAGCTAGAGAATTCTAATTACAATTAAAAGAAAGCTCAATTTGCTAATGAAACCAAATCATGCATTCATTCAAGTATCAATCAAGAATATAGTAATAATAACTCATTTCTCTTTGAACTGATTCATTTTCCAAACACAATTTCTAATCGGAATAGTAGGGATATCAGTCTGAGAACGTAGACAACAGTAGTCAGTTCTCTTTACAGTAGAGAATCTCAAGATAGCACGCTGAACTAGAACACTAAACTAAATGGTTAAATCTTGGAACACCAATAATAGAATACTGAAGCAAATAATAAAATCATGGATAATAACAATTGGAATCAATATTTCTTCAGCATGTAAAATAGAGTAATTTCATTAATTCTGGAAATACGAAACAACAAAGCAATGTGATTACAAGAAGTGGAAATCAAACTAAACCATAACAAGGCAAAAATCACAAAAGAATTGTACAAAAACAACAAGTGAATCCACCAGGGTCGGGCCCTTAGCTGCTAGTGAACACCGTTGGATTACTTCAATAGATGAGAAGGAGCAACAACTGCTTTATATATTAATTATTGCAAAATAGTTACAGCCATTTTTCACTCTATTTCAATAATGAGAATCGATGATCAAAGTTACAAATACAATAGTAATTCTCGTCCGCTTTGCTTACAATTATTGCCTTTTATAATTGAGAAGAGGTAAAAGTTTAAATAGTAACAGCAATCCCGCAGGATCAAGAGATCCTGAGGGATTCACGCAATCTTATAACTACACTATTAAATGATGTAAGTGTTTTGAAAATGGAGAAAAAAGAGAAAGTTAAATATTTTGATGAACGCTTCACTACGAAATTGAATATATTCATCACTAATGTACACCCTCATTATTCAATAGCTATTTCATATTATACATTAGCCCTACATTCTAACATAGTAATGTTTGTGAAAAGCGATAATAAGGTAGTCGAAAAATGCTTGCTCTCTATTGGTGTACATCACATACAAGAAGATTTGAAGGCTAGTGGGAATAAGCCTCAGGAAACTATGAATAAACATGCTTAGAAAGATGCCAGTGACCTAGTGAGTGTCATTAAAATGATGAAAAAGTTAATCAATGAAGTTATAGATTTGAAGAATAGTGTTGGGGAAAGTTCTTCAAGCAATAGATATTTCGAACTGTTTTTTAAGTGTAAAAACAGCCCCCTGGCTAAATCTACCCAGAACTCTAGTGTAAACATCAATGTTGAAGAGCTTGGGTTGGATAATTTCTATGTGGATCATCAAGCAAGTCGCTTGGATAAAACTTGTGTACAATGGATTAATTCTATGCCTTTGGTAATAAATAAATTGTTGGATGATAAATCCATTGAAGATCAATCTGAACAACAGGTGGAAGAAGAATCCAACCCTGCAAATGATAACTCTAATGTAGGATCAACTATGCTATTGTGGGATGTGGTGGTTGAAAAAGAGTAAAAATCAATCAAAGAAGTTTCAGTTGGATAAAAGCCTCCAAATCTTACAACATACGAAGTAAAAGGCCAGTAGATGAATCTAATCCTCAACTATAGGGTAAAGATTTATTGGGACAGATACTTCCTACAAGGAACAATATTCAAAATTTTCCTTCTCAACCTAAAATAAGTCAACAAACCAAAGATGCATGCAAAAATACCGTAGAAAATCCAAAAGCCCCTAAAGCATCTAGTAAGTCTTCTCAAGCCACACCATCAACCCACCCAACGAAGTGTAAGAATGAAGGTGTTGTATGGAGTAAAACATTATTGATGATATGAAGAAGACTATAGAAAATGTAACACTCTATGAGATGGGTCAAATTCCTTAACAAAGAGAGTTAATAATCCAAACATTCAACTTAATAGTTGTGCCGAGTATGTTTGGTTATGCATCCACCAATTCTGGCAATACCAGATCAGATGCTCGAACCAAGGCTACATAAACTAACAAAGTTATAATTAATGCAATGAGTATTGGAGTTCATTCCAGATCACAAACTTTAACTTTTCTATTTACTTTTGAGATATTTAATCATAATGTTCATAATTGTTTAGTATATTTTGGTGCTTTGACTAATGTTATCCCTGGTCAACTTGTAATAAAATAAACACCACATCCGAGAAAAACAATGCCAAAATTACACAACTAGATAGGATTGAAGTAGAAGTAATTGGTGAACTCAATGATGTACTCATTCGATTATCATCAAATCCCATGGTTATCCAATCTATCGATATAGTGGTGGTTGACATTCCTGATGCCTATGGTATTCTTTTGAGTGGATATTGGTCAAAGAAAGTTCAGGGATAATTTGATATTGATTGGTCTCACCTATGACTCACATTCAAAGGAAACAATAATCAAATAAGAATTGATAGTGAGCCACACATGAAGTATATCATGAGAATTAGAAGGACCCAACATGCCCATCAATTTTTCTCGGGATATTGTGGGAAATTTATTTTTGGAATCAATTGGTTGCTACACAACATATTCATCATCGAAACTTTCAAGAAGATAGTCTGAACTCCTTCCCTGTAATGTCACTGTTGCAAATGAAAAACATATTATATATGAGAATAAGCTTAGTGTAGATAATAACAATGATGTAAATAATAATAGTATTTGGACTCTATAATATAGCGGATCTAAAACAAAAGATGGAGTTGGTGCAGGTTGCATCTTGGTGGACCCAGAAAAATAAGATGCTCATCTCATCTCACCTAGAATTCAAATGTTCAAGGAGATAGATTCTGTTGAAAATAGCAACAAGAAATGATAAAAATAGAATCCATAATATTCCAATTTTAATTTGTCCTTGAATTAAAATTCGAATTTAGTCTCACCAGCTGCTTGAAAAATAATTAATTAATTCATCTTGGATTAATTAGTTGGAGAAATTCAAGCTAGAAGTCCTTGTGAAGTCATGCAACAGTTATCTCTTAAATTAAGGAGATTATCCCTTAATTAAGGTGATAAGATTGAGTTGTATTTGAGTTGTAATTAGTTCGCCTAGTTAACTGAGTTATGTCCAATTAGATTAGTTCAAAACTGTTCGAGGAACTAATTGTGAGGTCAGTCAGTTAATGCATGCATGCATCGAACTAGTGTACTCCATATAACTGAAGATTCTCTCATAACTAAATCATGCATGTCTATTTAGAGCAAGACCCAGTTGAGATTAAAGACATGGAAATTTTACTATCAATTGCATGAGTTTTCCTATAAAAGAAACTCATCCATGCAGAAGGTGAAGGTTCCTTGAGGATTGCGTGGTTTTAGAGGGTGTAAGATCAATGTGAGTGATCAGTTTTACACATGGTAACAGTAGGATCACCCAGGAAAAACTGCACAAGGAAATAGGAGCTTGGAGGGTAGAGGAGAAGGCTTGTGAGAAGCTTTGATTTCCTATGAGCATCCAAGAGGATTGTACTGAGAGCTGGTTGGCTGTGGGAGCTAACGCTTTGTATATTTTTGATGTATTTCCACTTTGTATAATAATACAGATAGTGGGGTTTTTAGTTGAGGCTTTCCCTTGAGTATTTTTTGTGTTTCGTGTGATTGAATCTTCTTCTCTATTATATGTGTTATGTTTGGTCTTGCTCAAAATTGATTAAGCTTCCGCAAGTTTGATTGTAGAAGTAGATTAAGTATTTTTCTCTAGTACATTTCATAATCAGTTTAATCTACAATGAAAGTTTCTACAGATTCAAGTATGCAAAGTCTTTTCAAGAATTCGATAATGAGATTCCACATCTTGCGGGGGGGATTCCTATACTACATCAATTTGTGGAATCACCTTCTAATGCACTCTCCCCCCCTCATGAATCTTGAATAATTAATCACAAAAATACTTTGAGTGATGTGATTAAGAGAATTGGAAGGCTAAATCCTGATTCAATCCCCTCTTAGTGAATTGGAAAACCTGGGACATATTAGAAAGTTCCTCCAAAATGTCTCGCAAAGACACTTGAAAGTGTTCACCCTAATGAGGTTGGAAAGACAAGAACACGAATCTTTGCTAGACATAATGGAGGTGATGTAGACGATTCTGATACACCTGTTGATTTGTATGTTTCTTATGATTGTGAATTAAATTTATCTACATATTTCGAACCAAATTCCTTCAAAGAAGTTGCTTCTCATGATAAATGGAAAGAAGCAATGAAAAATAAATATGATGCTTTGATAAAGAATGGCAGGAGGAACCTAGTTGATCCACCATTGGAAACCAAACCAATTGGTTGCATGTGGGTCTTCAAGAAAAAGTATAAAGCATATGGCTAACTTGAAAAGCATAAAGCTATGTTCGTGGAAGAAGGGTTTTCACAAAAGGAAGGGGTCAATTATAAGGACACTTTTTTCACTATAGAAAAATGGGCTACCATCCAGACTCTCTTTTCCTTGGCAGCTGAGAATAGTTGGAAAGTCCATCAAACGGATGTAAAAACTGCTTTCTTGAATGGAGATCTAAAAGAGAATGTTTTAATGTCTCAACGCTAAGGATTTGTTGTGAAGGGTCGGGAGCATAAAGTATGTAAGCTTGTAAAATCCTTGTATGGCCTCAAACGAGCACTGTGAGCCTAGTATAAGAAATTGACTGAGCATCTTTTGAAACTCAATTTCGAAACTATGATCTTGAATATGCCACTTTGTTTGTCTAGAAGTTTGAAATATTTAGGAAGATGCTTGGACTCACCAACATCCCTTTGGATTAAGGGGGGGAATACTGACACCTAATCATAAGGGATTTGGAAATTAATGCATATATTGTATATATTTAATGAAAATCAGCAATTCATTCATTGTTACATATCTCGCTTGACAATAGGAAAGGTACAAGGATCAACATGACAAGAATTGAACAAAGAAATCATTTAATGTGGGAGACAAAGTTTAGGTATAGTTGAATAAGGAAATACTATGAGGTATTCATAAGGGGATCAAGGGTCTATGGTATGTTCCTTTTAAAATATTGGGGAAGGTAGGAGATAATTCTTACAGACTCAATTCACCTTTATAAATGCATATTTACTCAATGATGAATGTGGAGAATTTGAAAGACTGTGATCCTTTCTTGTTGGATCAGGAAGTGGAGTAGGCCCAACCTACCATAGAGGACATAACCCCAAATATGTAGGTGGAGTTGGTAGCAGACAAAGTTTTGCAGAATAATTTTATAACTACAAAATAGGGGTAGTATAAAATTTAGAAAATTGGGTTGAAAGGACAAGTTCTAGGCAAAGCAAAATGTTGCTCCAGGAGAAGGAAGGGGAAACGTTTTCTCACCTCATTCAACTTAAATTTTGGGGACCAAAATCCTCCCTAAATGGGGAATTATGATCCTCATTATATTTTCATACCATTTTTCACCTATATCAAATACTTTTTGGGCAAAAAAATGGAGGAATTGTCTTGTAGGGCCCATTTTAGTGGCAGGGCGTGGTTTGGACAATTAGGGTATGGAACCTTGTGAAATCATTATAACAGGAAAGGTTGGAAGGGATTATAAAAGGCTGCATATGGGAAGGGAAAATAGTTTTTTGGTCCTTTATTTGGAATTGCGAGCCCTTGGATCTTAGCTTTTTCCTTTCAGTGTAAGAAAGGCAAATGAATTTGGTTTATCCCTAGATTTAATCAAATGTCCCAGTTGATTCTTGCTTCCTTAATATTTAGTGTTATGTTGTATATTTTTTATTGTGTATTTTTATAAAGTTTGACAAATTTTATATTTTTAAATATTTTGTATTACAAACTATTTTATACATTTTGTTTGTTATTCTATTCTATTTATTTGTCTTTGTACAATCCAGATTTTCCAAGCTTAACACGGAGAAAATAAAAGAACATTATTCCATTCCCACAAAACACAAAAATTAATGTGGTTTGGTTTCATGTTTCAAAATTCTAATAATTAATCCCTTTTAAAATGAAGCTAAACCAATTACAAATAAAATTCCATAACAGAAATTCTCATTAATCAAATATAACTATAATCTTTTATGAAAAATGGTCCATTTATTAGCTATAGTGAGTGTAGGTGGTGTGGTGGAGATGGTTTGAATCTCATGCTATGACATGTTTGTATGAAACACAATTATCTACCTTGATTGTTTGAATCTCATGCTATAACATGTTTGTATGCAATGCAATTATCTACCTTGATTGTTTGAATCTCATACTATGACATGTTTGTATGCAACGCAATTATCTACCTTGATTTTTCTGAATGGCAAGTAGATAGATGACTGAAGCCAATGCCAAGTTCCTCCAAATAAGTAGTAATGGTAGATGTTGTTTGTATACGAGCTTTTCAAAAACAAAAAATTAGCTGATAATGGTAGATGTTGTTTGTGTACGAGCTTTTTAGAAAACAAAACATTAGCTGGTAAATATAGATATTGTTTGTCTACGGGCTTTTTAAAAAACAAAAAAATTATCTTATTAAAAAATAAATAAAAACTAACGGGATTAAAAAATAAATAAAAACTATGTGGACGGAGCCGACGCAGAGAGCAAACAAAATTCTTTCATGTGAAAGGATTAAAAATAAATAAAAACTATGTGGACAGAGCCGACGTGATGATGAGAGAGGAAACAAAATTCTATCATGTGCTTTCAAAATTGGGTATAAATATGGTTCTCAAAGGTTGGATCTTGCAAAATTAAATGACAAAGAGCAAGATCGAGCACCAACATAGGAGTTGGTGAGTTGTCACAAAGATCTGGGTTTAATTGGGCTCTGAGGTTTAACTTACTTGGAACGAATTGAATTAATTCTGTGAGGGGATTCAATGGCCACACAACATTCTGCTGCTGCAATAGAACGAATTAATTCTGAAAATTGTGTGCTAGGGGATTCAATGGCCACACAACATTCTGTTGTTGCAATAGAACGAATTAATTCTGGAAATTGTGAGTCAGGGGATTCAATGGCCACACAACATTCTGCTGCTACAATAGAACGAATTATTAATTCTGAAAATTGTGTGTTAGGGGATTCAATGGATGCTTCTGATGATGTTGATATGTTTGTGAAGAATTATTACAAAGATCTTGTTCTATCACCGCAATCGCTATACGGATTTTATAAGGATTGCAGCACAGTTGGTCGCCCAGACTCCAACAGAAAATTGCTCTCAGTAACAACTGTGGAAGCTATCAATCACCTGATAACGTCTACTGACTACAATGTGTTAAATGTGGAGATCAAGGTAGTTGATTCCCAGGCGTCATATTATAATGGAGTAATAGTTTGTGTAAGTGGATCAATTACCTTTAAGAACAACAGTGGAACGCGAACCTCTTTCATTCAGTTCTTTTTCCTGGCTCCTCAGGAAAGGGGATACTTTGTATTGAATGAATATTCAATTAAACCAAATTTCAATCCCGTCTCAGAGCCAAAGCCAGAGCCAGTTGTTAACTTTCAACCATTGGTTGAAGCTCAAGCTCAGAATGGTGCGATTGAGCCATCCACGGCGGTGGTGGAGGACATTGTTTTTGTTGCTGGTGATAGGGTTCACGAAAATGACATGCCGCAGAGTGAATTCCCACAAGAATCAGCAATTGAACATTTTCAGAAATTCATGCCCAAAGAAACTCAAGAAGAAGGAAACTCCAGTTGCAGTTCAAGAAGAAGAAACTCCAGTTGTAGTTCAAGAAACTCCAGTTGCAGTTCAAGAAGAAGAAACTCCAGTTGTAGTTCAAGAAACTCCAGTTGCAGTTCAAGAAGAAGATGCAGATGCAGCTCAGAATGGAGGGCCAGCTAAAACTCCAGTTGTAGTTCAAGAAACACCCAAAGAGTCCTACGCTTCAATTCTTAAGAAAAATGCAGCAGAAAAACCGACTGTTGCAATTAAGAAACCACCTCTTGTAGAACCATAACCAGAACCAGGGCTTAGCCAAATTCTGCTCAACTTTCACCAAATTCTAATTCGACTCCTATCAATACGCCAGCTAATTACAGCACTACGGTAAATGCTCTGTTTTTATCGACAACTTACCTGTGAATATTACTCCTCCCCAGGTTGAAGAAGAGTTGGAGAAGTTTGGGGCCGTAAAACCTTGTGGCGTTCAAGTTAGGAGTAGGCCAGGAGGTCGACCTTGTTTTGGTTTTGTAGAATTTGTAGAAGCAGATTCATTCCAAACTGCACTACAGTCTTCCCCTATTCTAATTCGAGGATGTAAAGTATCTGTCAGGGAAAATAAAAAACAAACTGGCAAAGCTGCTAGTAAGTCCACTCCTTTCAGTTTCAGTGGTAGTAATTACAACATTGCAAAAGGAACTGGCCAGTGTTCTATTTTTGTCAGCAACTTGGCTACAAATATTTCCCCTTCCCAACTTGAGGAATAGATGAAAAAGTTTGGCGCAATAAAGCCTTCTGGCGTCCAAGTTAGGAATAGGCCAGGAGCTCAAGCTTGTTATGGGTTTGTGGAGTTTAAAGAAGCAGTTTCGGCACAAGCTGCTATATAGGCATCTCCTATTCTAATCAATGATCATCGAGTATATAAGAGCAAAAATAGTATAGGGAGAAGTGATTTTGCAAAAAACCACAAAGTTGTAGGAGGTTCCTTCCCTGCACGTCAAACAATGGCTACATACTGTAATAATAATTAGTTTTATTTATGAATTTTATTTTATTCTGATGGTGAGACAAATGTGGAAGTGAAGCGAAGTGAAAAGTTAAATAAAAATTAATAATAATAAAATATATGATTATTTATATAGTTAAAAAAAAAAAAAAAAAATGAAAATTGATTTTAATATAATTCTGTTTCCCCAGCCAATTGGATTGATAGGTCTGAAAATTTGGAGCTGAGGCTATTTTGTCACATCTCCCCAAGATGGCCAGTGTGCCCATTCATCCGTGAATGCCAGTCATTGCAATGAGTGTGCTCGCTCTCATTTTTATTCATGTCTCTATACAAATGATAATTCTATATTGATTTTTCCACGCAACATTTCATTTCTACTCTTTAATGCTGATGGCATTCTTTCCACCATGAAACAACATGATTATTATGAGCAACACCACCATCCTACTATTGCTTGTTTTCTTGGACTCTTGTGTAAGCATGATCTATTTAGTCTTTCCCTCCATGCGATGTGAAGTCAATTCACTGGACTCTTCTGTATCCACGATCTATTTTGTCTTTCCCTACCTAGCTTTTGTAATATTAAATTAAATGAAAACATATTAATAATTTTATTTAGCATATTATCTTGGGTTAACATATAACAAAAATAATCTCAACAAATTCAGACTTTTCCATCCTCCCAGCTTAATAATGGAAAGGCTATATGAATATTTCTTAGAATTTATTTATCACTAGTTGTACATACTACAAACGACAAACTAGGCTCTATGACATTATTCACAGAATTACCACAAGCCCACTCATAGTTTGTACGGAATAAATTAATGCCAGAAGTAATAAAATCTAAGCCCAAAACATGCCAAAATTAGTAAAAATGTGCATGTACATTGGCGATGCTATAAATAGTTTCAGAAGTTTTCCAAGCAAGCAAGATAAAACTAGTTTATCTCATGCATTCAACCTATAGTAGACGAAATTTATCCAATAGATCCTGCCCATCTAGAATCTGCTTCTATCAAGTATTTGTCAAATAGAATCCAATCTATCAAGTATTTGTCATTGGTTATGTTGCAAATCATTCATGAAAGATATGAATTCATTATGATTTTCATCCCTTGTTGTTGCACAAACTTGTAGGCCTCATAGAGAGGCAAAAACGAAAGAGCACATCAACACCTTTGGACATATGGCCTTTGTCCCAAGTTGTTGTGGTGCCCTCTAGCTTTTGCCTATTCACAAGGCCTGCTCATTTGTGTAGCAACATGCTTATCTTGTGCCAGTGGTTCAATCATCTGACTAATATGACTAGAGGAAGGTCCACCCTATGAGGGGACAAGTCTTACCAGTTTACTTCTCTGCCTCATATCCCACTAGTCGTCTGAATGCATCACTTCATGCCTCAAGGGTCGACACCTCTACGTGCTCGACCTCTCCTCTTATGCATCGTTTTCCAAAGCATCCTTTCAAATTAAGCTCGATAGGGACCCTCCTTCGTGGACTCCCTCCAATTCATTGCGCAAACATCCTAGTCCTTGGATCAACGCTGTCACACAAGCATCAAGCCCATACCCCACTTCAACCTTGATCTTCCTAACTCCTCTTTATTCCCAAACTTGAAGGCATAACAGACCCATAACGCACAAAGCTTCCCACACACCCAGAGTCAACAGACCCCACAACATAATTCCACCTCCAATACCACTTCCTTTCAAGCCGGAAGCTCCCAAAAGGACCTGCATAAATGAACAATATATTAAAGTAAATTAAAAAATTGGTAAAATTAAGAAATTTATATAAGTTAAGTTTATATTTCTTATACACAATGATAAGTTTAAACTCATTTTTTGTTATATGGCATCATAGTTTGTGATGATTGTGGTATATCATGGAGTTTGAACATGTTATTCATCAAAATATTAGCAACCATGGAAGCTTTAAAATGGTGTTCGAATTTGCAAAAATGATCATATCTGTGGGTTGGGACCCCTGCGTGCTCGGCCTCTCTACATCTACGTCATTTTCCAAAACCTCCTTTCAACTTAAGCTCCACAAGAACCCCCCTTCATGGAATCCCTTCAATTCATCGTGCAAACATCCCAGTCCTTGGACCAACACTGCCACGCAAGTGTCAAGCCCATACCCCACTTCAGCCTCGTCCTTCCTAACTCGTCATTGTTCCCACACTCGAACGAATAGCAGACCCACACCTAAAAAATATTCCCACACAACCAGATCCACCGGACCCCACAACAAAATTCCACCTCCAATACCGCTGCTTTTCTGGCACGACGCCCCCAAAAGAACCCCCCACAAATGAACAATATATTAAAGTAAATTAAAAACGTGGTAAAATTAAGAATTTTATATAAGTTGAGTTCATATTTCTTATATACAATGATAATTTTGAATTCCTTTTTTGTTATATGGCATCACAGTTTGTGATGATTGTGGTTTATCATGAAGTTAACCCTACAATGAAGTTCAATGAAATACATGTCCATAATCGAAGGAATTACTACAGGTTATAGTGAACTATGATATAACCACAAAATGTCCCTTTTAAAGGATTTTTTCCATGTAGTGAGAATTGGTGATCTCAGGAGAACTATCTATGATTCCCTCCCTATTAGAATATCATGTATGACTTCTTGAAGTCCATGGTGATGGGACCTAGTGTGTGCAATGATTCAAACCCCCAAAAAATGACACAAAATCCATTTCAATGGCAAACATGTATGATTTCAAAGAGTACTTACCAATTTGAAGTCACACTTTTTTACAATGACCCCCACATTTCATGTATCTTGTTGGTCAACAAGATATCTTCACGTGAGAATGGCATTAATTTCTTTTCTTGAGGTATCACATTCCAGCCAAATGTCTTAGTGAAGTTAGGTAGAGCGAGGGTGGGTTTTAGACACACAACATCCTTCAATTCTTGGAAAGCATGATGTATGCTTGCATTACAACTAAAAGCATCTTTCTTAAGCAAGGCAATGAGGGGAACAACAAATTTTCCATAATTATAAATGAACTGTCAAGAGTAGAAATTGTATGTACTTTTAAGACTTGTAGGATGGGGCCATTCCTTCTTAGCTTCAATTTTCTTATGGTCCACTTATATACCATACTTTATAACAATATGTCCCAAATATTCTACTTATGAGACACCAAAGAGTTTCAGATAATTTGGCATCTATAGATAATACTAATTCCCTAGATAAGTAGCCATATCTAGAACAATAGTTTAAAGAACTTTAGCCTTTTCTTATAAGCAATATATAAGTAAAAGAAGATGAGAAGACCTACTTGTAGTTCCGATTTCCTCTTGTCTCCTTTGTATCGATCCTATCGCTCCTTCCCATACTTAACATGCTTGAGAAGTACCTATAAACACAAACAAAAGATAAAGAACCAATCAAAGAAAAATATCTATTGAATACATGTAAATGGAATCAGATACATTCACACATATAAGCATCATATAACAAGATAATCATATGGGAAAAAGGTTCAAACAATTTATTAAATAGAAGAAGGAATTACAACCATCAAATCTGATTTGAAGTCACTCTTCCAGCTTGGATCCCATCCACATCACATCAAAAGCATGAAAAACTTGTAGCATAACAATACTTGTCTCAAAGTCAATTCTCATATCAACATAATCTCCTTACAATTCAACATAGTCCAACCCCTTGATCACTTAGATGAGTGCTCAATTTATAGGGAGATGAAGGAGGTTATGTCATAAATGGGGGTATTGAATGGCCTTCGATACATAGAATTAGTTCCATGGAGGAAGGGATGAGAGGATAGGACGCATATTAACTCATTCCTCATTCATTTTTGAGCTCATAGGAGTTGATAAGTGAGGGAAAGTTCTATATGACTCCAAAGGATAAGAATATTCCCCAAACCCTATGTGAATTTCGCTCAATCTCGCCTAGTGGAGGTCAAAGAGGGACGAAGTGCTCTACAGAGCACCCTAGCATGGACTCAACTACTCTATAGCACACCCTTATATGGGCCTACCTGTGCTTGTCCCTTTAGAGATCATTTCAAGATCTCTTCAAGCCATGAAACTATCTGGGAAGGAGGCATTCAAAAGGGTGACTTGTTTAGGGCAAGTAGCAACTAAAATTAGGGTTTGACGAGCCCTAAAACACTTATCTAGAAGATGGGAGTGATGTGCCCAAATGGATCTGTAACAGTTGCCCCCTAAAGCATGAAGTCGAAAATGTAAATGTCGAATGAAATGCTTTACGATGTGATGAGGAGGTTTCGATGTGGAAGGTGACCTGCATCAACTACAATACATATATCATGATATTCTGATTTTTACATGAATTGCTGAGGGAAGGCATACCCATGCTCAGCATAAAAACTTTTCATTACATGTACATAGACAATCGTCTACAGATAGAATCATGAATGGGTGACCATCAGTGTAAGGCCATTGTACATATGACTTAGAACTCCTGAAATCACAACCCAGATGGATGAAACTAGATCCGGGATCTGCTATCTCGTTCAATCGTTCGCTCAAGTACGAGTCTAACCCTGTGAATATGTGATCTGAAGTCGAACATGGGAAGACACTATCTGATTACCAGCCAATGATGTAAGTTGTTAATAGATGAGAGAGAAATCATCGATAATGATAATGATCCTCAAGGTACTACATTACATTCTGCATGGTGTGAATGGATGAATTGATGTCGAACACCACACAAAGTCTTTTGGTCGAACGTCATTGATGTCAACCTATCACTCGAAGAAAGAAACCTGCCATTGATGTATGCAAGCCTCAAGATACTAGAAGGGTGTTTATAAGTTAACTTCTTAGATAATGTCCTGATGTCGACAATAAGCGACTCGTCGTAGGAGGGCCTTGATGTATCCCACACCAATGACACGAAGTGAGTGTAATGATTTTGGAGATGGAATTTGATTGACGACACAAGGTTCAGGAATGATGGACATGAAAATGGAGGTTTATGGTATTGCAAAGGATGAATTTTAACTGGATGACTTCTATTTAACATGTCGATGACACTAAAATGAATTGGTAGCATTGACCAAAACACAAAGCGATGGATGGTATGATAGACAAACAGTATGATAACCATCAAGCTGATAACCCAACCCAAATAGTCGCGGTGATAAAGTGAAATAGTCATGTTCAAGAGCGACCCGCTACCATAAAGTGGTTTTCCCCTTTTTCCCATTTCCCCAGTCATTGTTGACTAGTGCCTCTTTAGTTTTATCAAGCTTGAGGAGGATAACATATTCTTGTTCTATAATTCCACTCTTCAGGTGAATCCATCACTATGTGATGTTTTAATGAGTCTAGCGAAGGTGAAACTTAGTCTTGTCTAGATGGACAAGTTTTTCACTATTTGACATTTTAACGAGTTTAATGACAAAGATAACTCAATACTTTTCATGTTTAGAGAGTTTGAAAAGGGAAAAAAATAAAACTCCACAAGTTTTTTTCATAGATTTGTCTCTCAAGCCTGAAAAAGCATAAAACAATACGAGAGAGAACCTATTAACCATGTTCAGTCAACGTATTCCTTTTTCGTAGTTAATCTATCTCAGCCTGAAAAAGGGTTAGACTTATATAGAGTAGATGTCATTTCCAATTCGTTAACGAGCTGAAAAGGACAAGTGCTCGGTAATATTTTCATGTTTAGAGAGTCCGAAAAGAGCTTAAATAAGACTCCAAGGGGGTTGCTTTTTCGTTATTTAACAGAGCTCGAAAAAGAGATAAAAGTGTGCTTTGTGGTCAAAGGTACAATTTACAATCGATCATGTCAAATTCTATAAGTCAGCTGTAAAACCTGCTCAAAACATCACCAAATGGATTACAAATACCTATTTCATAGGTTAAAATAGGCAAATACTAATCTTTACTTGATTATTGAACATGAAATAAACATAAAACAAGTTTCTACCATGAAATTTTACCATTTGAGACTTACCATCCAGTTTTGTGCTCTAGGTTAGTTTTTTACCTCGAACTTCATCAGCTGATTGTGAGAGATTCTATGGACCATTTCTCATGCCGTCTGAACCAGGTAGGAGATCTACCCTTCCTATTTCTTTTCAGGTGATTCTTTTACTACTTCATCCAATTTTTAGGGTTTTTGGGGGCCTCCAGGGTTTTCTTTTTTCGCCCTGGGATCAGTGCAAGCTTTCACATTGAAAATTGTGCTAAAGAGCAGCTTGATATTAAGGTTACCCAGTCTACATGAACTATCTCTGTGCCTAGGCTGCGTTGAGTGAGTTTCCCAAATTTGATTTAGCTATTTGCTCAAAAATTTGTCCTGTTTTTTTGCATGGAAAGGATACTAACTAAGATTATGACTCGATTCCAGGCTTTCATCAGATCAGAATGTCGATTACATGGTGAGAAAGAGGGCGTGAAGAAAAATACATGGTTTCCCTAAAAAATCTGAGTACAGTTGAGGCCCTAAAAAATTGTGGGTTACTCAAATACTTTAGGTTGTCCGGAATGATGCAACAAATAGAGCTATTCTAGTTCCTTGTTCATGCATGCGATCCGACTGATCAGACTTTTCACATAGGGGAAAAGATGGTCCTTATTACCATTGATGATATTTACTTTCTTACCAAACTGTCGAGGCAAGGTTCCCCCATCTCACTTTCTGGATTTTCCCATGGAGGTGAATTGGTGAGGGACTACATTCGATAGTTTTGACGTCTAGGTACACAACCTTTAAAAGATGGGAAAATAAACATCAGGGATGTAGGTGATCTACCTTTGAGAACAATCCTTTTCACAATCGCAAAGTTGGTTGGTAGTTTGACACTTCATCTGGAGAACAGATCATATATGCAGTACGAACTTGAGTGTCTAGAGCCAAAAGTATTCAACTGGTGTGAAGCCGTGCTTTCTTCACTAAAAGAAAAACTGACCAAGGTAAAAAGTGGTAAGATGAAGGATTTCTGCTATGGTTCGATCTTAATCACTTTTACCTTAGAGAGAATCCCATTGTTGCAACCACAACGTGTATGACTGGGTTACTTGGTCTTAGAGATCCACATATGCAGAGGTGGGTTGAATTGATGGCTAGACATGCGAGTCAGTCAACAATCATTTTTTCCACTACATTCTTCAGTTGGCTCAATTGACAACACATTGTCATCGAGGAGAATACATTCTCAGGGATGGATTTTTGTGGAGATCCAGACTTGATTTTACCAGTTGGAGCACAATGGGGTGATATAGGTAAATTGTTTGACCAAAGTGTTTTTTGAATTTTGAAGTTTCTACATGTTTTTGTTTTTTGAATGTTTCCAAGACTAAACTAAAGTCATTTTCATGCATGTAGATGTGGGTATTGTTTGACCTGTGGGAGACCAAGAGGGTGCAGGTGGGCTAGTATGGAGAAACATGGGGAGAGCGGTCCTCCACGACTTGGATTTTTCCGAGACCTTTGTAGAGTTACAGGATCACATGGAGGGATTAAGCCTTGGTATTCTAAATGTTTGGATTGAGGAGTTACATATGATGCTGCAACACCACACTACTAGTGTTCCTAGCCTCTAGATGAGGGTTTTACACATGATACAATAGGTTGTGACTTATTATCGTGGACATCAATAGGTCTACTTAGGATGCTTTTGCGTGCATTTTGAGTTTTTGGGTCAGATGAACAAACTTGTCTTGGACACAAATTTTGTAAAAACTTTTAATATTCCTATCTATTTTACTTTCAAAGTTTTCTATCGTTATGTGCAATCATATTCAACTAATGATGTGAATTGAAAATGTTACTTTTACATGTGTCACAAATCTCTATTTAACACATAATTTGCTAGATAATCAATTAATGTGTTAAAGTTTCTTGAAATATGTCGATATTGAATGTATTCAAAATGCATTTCCAAAATATGAAATCTAAGGAACATACAAAGAATTTTTGGGTTTTGGATGGTATACACACTTGTAAGATGTAGTATGATGAGTTGTGAATCTAGCCTAACACTGATTCAACAAATGCCAAGTGAAATGGCATCGAAGAGAAGTTTTATCAACGCACTATACTCAATGATATTATTCATCGATCAAATGATACAAATCCCTTGAAAACTCACTAACTCACCACTTGGAGATAAAATAACCCATACTACAGAAGATAGGTTTTGCATACTACGACTAGCTCCATCGGTGTAACCAACAAATGGTTCTAAAGAGTCCAACATCTACAACAAATGTAAAGAAAATTACTAATCCAATAAAAAAACTCTAAAACACACACACTGACACACGCACATGCAATGAAAGCATATATACAGTGAATTTTACTATACTCAATTAAGCATAATAATGTTTGAGGTACAGCCTGTTTTGGGGCTGTGACAATGGAATCCCATAATAATCTACTAACTTATAGGCACCTTTTTCCAAAACATGCTTGAAAATATAAGGACCCATCCACATTGGTTCAAATTTCGCTGCTCCAAGTTTATTAGCTTCTTGATCGTAAAGTAAGACTAGGTCTCCTTCTGAGAAGATACGAGGCTTGACATTTCTATCATATTGCAACTTGATTCGTTTCTTATGTGCTTCGTTCGCCAATGCAAAATCACGACGGGTTTCATCCAAATGGATAAGTTCTAATAAACTCGCTTCTTCTTCAGAAGTGTCAAGTAACAAGTCAATTGCGAGTTTGAGAGATGAAATTTCACATTGTATCGGCAATATTGCTTCCAAACCGTACACCAACTGAAAGGGTGTGAATCTAGTTGCATTTCTCACTGAGGTTCGATATGCCTAGAAGGCAGAGTACATGATTAAATTCCATTTTCATTTATGAACCCCTATCATTCTTTGCAACATTGGCTTCAAGACTTTGTTGATGGCCTCAACTTGTCCATTCGCTTGTGGATAATAAGGGGTAGAACTATCATGTGACAGTCCTAACTTAGCAGTTAACTCAGTCGTCATGTGATTGCGAAAATGCAACCCATGATCTATAAATATGGCCTATGGTACACCAAAATGGGCAACCACGTGGTTGAAAAATAAAATATTAGTTGTTTCGCCATTGTTGTTTAATGTTGGCATCGCCTCGGACCATTTGGTGAAATAGTCAGCGGTGACTATAATATACCCATGCCCCCCGGTCAAGGTGGGGTTACATGTCATGAAGTCAATGCCCCATTTGGCGAATGGTCGAACAACAATGACTAGATGCAATGTTACAGATGGTAATCTAGTTCTGTGCTCATATATCTAGCATGCATGACAGCTTCTAATGACAATATTACAATCTTTGAATATAGTTGGCTAGAAGTAACCAACACGGAGAATTCTTTATGCGATAGCATATCCAAATAATTTTCCACCACAAGCACCTGAATGGAAATCATTCAAGGCTTTCTCGGCTTCCTCATGTGTGAGGCACCTCTATAAAATCATATCGATACAATGACGATAAAGAGTGTCACCAATGATCAGATAATCTTTGGCTTGGTATCGGATATGTCATTATTGCGAGCGAGAGGTTTTAGGCTAGAAAGTTTGGGTCTGAAGATAGATCAATATATCTCCATATGACGATATCAGAAATAGAGACTAATCCAAAATCAATGGTTCAGATGTTGAATCAATGGAGGTTGAGGGAAGGTCACAAAGTAACTCGCGAAAACAAGAGATTTATTTGATTTGGACTTGATGAATTCCAGATCAAACTCCTACAAAATGACGATCCATTTTGAGTATTTTCCCCTTAGCAATTGATATGACAAAATATATGTCATAGGGTTGCAATCTAAAATGATGGTGGTCTTCTGGAGTAGGATGTAGTGGCGAATTCTTTGAATAGCTTACACTGTTTCCAAAGCTAGTTTCTTGACATAAGAGTACTTACTTTCTCTATCATTGAGATTGTGGCTCAAATAATATATCAGATGTCAATCCCATTTTCCTCTTGGACTAAAACCATGGCAATGGTTGTATCTGCAGCGATGAGATATAGGTAATAGTCATTTCGATAATTCAGAGAACACATTAATGACGCTTTAATCAAGGTATCTTTAAGAGCATCAAAGGAAGCTTGCGCAACTTGATCCCAATGGAAGGGTATCTCCTTTTTCAAAAGATGTGTAAGACCTTTAGCCATTTCAGTGTAATTGGTAATGAACCTCCTCAAAAAGTTAGCCTTCCCTTGGAGTCTCTGTAACTATAAAATATTCGAAGGTGGAGGCAAGTCAAGAATTGGCTGAACCTTTAATGGATCGAGTCGAATTCCATCTCTAGACACTAAAAAACCAAGCGATCGACCAGAACCAACACAAAACACACATTTGTGCGGATTGAGTCGTATCTTGTAGTGTCGGCACCGTAAAAATATCACTCTCAAATGTTGTGGGTGATTAGTCTACTTTCATGAATGAGAAGGTAAATCGTCAAGTTAAGGTTGAATAGCGTGTTTGATGTTATGGAAGGCATAGTTCATTGCCCTCTGAAATGTCACCACTACATTATTCAAACCAAATGGGAGTTTCTTATAAGAAAATGTGCCCCATGGACATATAAAAGTTGTTTTAGATTAGTCCTGTGTGTAGGTTTTAACCTTATACAGAAATTACCTACATACGAATTCTAAAACACAGAAAATAAACAATGCGATAGAATAACTCATAAAACACATATACACAAAGATTTTCCCCTGGATCCCAAAACCGGGACTGCCAGCTTGATTTTTCATTATGTTCCTTTCAATGTTATAATACATATTTATACATGCTGAAGCATCCAATACCATGGACCGAAAACCATCGTGTCCAAAAACATGTGCCAAAATCATGCACAAAACCATAGGTTACGGGTACACCTCAAACACCCTGTGACCCCCCACCCGCTACACAATCGACGCAACGAAGGGGGTGCTCCGCCCCACCCCCCCCTCTAACCACCCGGTTAACTACGTGGGCTAGTCATGGAAAGAATATGACACAACCCAACGTTCTCCCACTTGTTGTTTTGTTTCC
This sequence comes from Pinus taeda, assembly GCA_000404065.3. Taxonomy (NCBI): domain Eukaryota; kingdom Viridiplantae; phylum Streptophyta; class Pinopsida; order Pinales; family Pinaceae; genus Pinus; species Pinus taeda. The sequence goes on along the minus strand of APFE031136225.1, from coordinate 75,778 downwards.
ACAGGGGGCCATAAGAAAGATTAGTCATTTTTTCAGCCCTAAAATGCCCATTGTTTCTCTACACCAAGAGAACTTCTCAGAGCTCATAGATTTTGTTAATGCATCCGAAGTATTCTGCAAAGTGTCCACCTTTACCAGAAAAACCTTTTTGTCTTCTATCATATCCCTCACAAAGTGATACTGAACATCAATGTGCTTTGTCTTTGAATGATATGCAGGGTTCTTTGCCAAGAAAATTGCACTTTGGCTGTCACAGTCTATCCTTATAGCTTCATGTACTAACCCTTGAACACAATCTCTGCAACCAAACTACTTCCTTACTTGCATGAGTGGCTGCCATGTATTTGGCCTCTGTAGTTGATAGTGCCACTACAAATTGTTTCTTACTCATCCAACTAATTGTGCCTCCAAATAGGTTAAATACATACCCACTTATAGATCCAGATCTCCAGCCTAGTCTGCATCAACAAAGCTATGAATATCCAAAATTTTGTCCAATCTTGTTCTTCCTTGATAGCACAAACCATAATCACTAGTGCCACGCAAATACCTAAAATTCGCTTCACTACTGTCCAATGCTCCTTCCTTGGTTTTGAAATAAACCTGCTCAATACTCCCACTGCATATGCAATGTCTGGTCTATTACAGACCATTGCATACATCAAGCTACCGACTGCACTTACATATGGAACATGGGACATGTCCTCTTCCTCTTCTTGTGTCTTGGGACACTGTTCAACAGATAACCTCACACCTACAAGAATAGGAATCTTCATCAGTTTACTATCCTGCATATTAAACCTCTACAATATTGTCTTGACATACTTCCTCTGGTTTAACTAGAGCTTCCTCTTTCCTCGATCTCTTTTAATTTCCATGCCCAAAATATAGTTTGCAGCACCAAGATCTTTCATGTCAAATTTGGAGGACAATTGGGTCTTCAAATCCTGGATAATTTCTTTTTCATTTCCAACCAGCAGCATTTCATCCACATACAAGACCAAATAAATAATATGGTCACCAATTAATTTGAAATACACACAGTGATCTACTTTGGTTTTGGTGAAGCCAAGTCACCGAATAAATGTATCAAATTTCTGATACCACATCCTTGGTGATTGTTTTAACCCATACAAAGACTTATTTAACTTGCATACCAATTCTTTCTTACCCTTCACCGTAAAGCCTTCAAGTTGCTTCATGTAGATTTCCTCTTCTAGATCCCCGTGAAGAAATGTTGTCTTCACATCCATCTGTTCTATCTCAAAATCAAAAGCAGCAACAACAGATAAAAGCAATCTAATAGAAGGTACCTTGGCAACAGGAGAAAAAATATCACGAAAATCAATTCTTGGCACCTGGGAATGACCTTTTGCTACCAACCGAGCTTTGTATTTCTCCAACTCTCATTCTGCGTTTGTCTTCTTTTTCAACACCCATTTGTTGCCAATGGTATTCCTTCCAGCTGGCAACTCCACCAGATCCCGAGCCTCATTTTTGTGCAAAGATTCCATTTCATCAACCATGGCCTCTTTCCAGAGTTTTCCATCCTCTAAGTCCACTGCTTCCTTCAGAGTTTTGGGATCACCATCAGTAACAGACAAAGCAAAATTTGAACAGAAATCAGATGGACTATACCTATATAGATGCCTTCTTTCTCTAACTGATCTTCTCACACTCAGAGTTTGTGGCTCTTCATCTTCTAATTCCTCCTCTGCTGTAGAGTCTGATTCTTCCTCCTTTAGCTCAAACTCTATCTTCTCAGATTCTTTTGGTTGGACTTCATGTTTAATAACATATTTCACCTCTCTAAACACCACATCTTGGCTGTACACAACCTTCCTTGTTACCGAGTTCCAAAGCTTATAACCCTTCAAACCATCCTTATACCCAATAAAGATGCATTTTTCAGGTTTACTATCCAACTTCATTCATTTCTCCTTTGGAACATGTACATATGCATCACATCCAAATACCCTCAGATGTGAAAGAGAGGCTTTCTTACCATTCCATACCTCTTGTGGACTCTTATCCTCCAACACTGACAAAGGTGATCTGTTGACCAGGTAACATGCTGTCTCCACCACCTCTACCCAGAATTCCTATCCTAACCCGGCACCACTGAGCATGCTTCTTGCCCTCTCCATCAACATCTTGTTCATTCTTTCTGCAACTCCATTTTGTTGTGGTGTATATGGAGTAGTCTTCTGTTGTGCTATACCACACTTCTTACAGAATTCTTCAAATTCCTTATTGCAAAACTCTCCACCGTTATCTGTTCTCAGCACCTTTATCTTCTTCTCTGTCTGGTTTTCCACCAGAGCCTTAAATTCTGTAAACCTGTCAAAGACTTCAAATTTCTTCTTAAGGAAATATATCCATGTATTCCTTGAGGAGTCATCTATAAATGATACATAGTACACAGACTTACCCAGTGATGGAACCTTCACAGGTCCAAACACGTCACTATGCATAATCTCTAATATATGTTTTGCCCTCTTACCACCAGAGGGGAAACTCACCCGATTCTGCTTCCCATATACACAATTTTCACAGAAATCAAAATCCAGAGAGTTATTACTGATACCCTCTACCATAACTTTACCATGAAGTATTCGAAGGCCCTTCTCTCCAATATGTCTAAGCCTTTGATGCCACAACATGGTCTTCTCTCCAGAGACCACTAGATTTTTTGCTCCACTTTAAGGAACCATAGAACTAGTGCACCCAACAACAGTGCTACCTTGCAGCTTTTACAGAGTTCCAATCCAAACTCCCCTCATCAATACCAGTGCTCCCCAAACCATCTTGCAGGTATCCTTATTGAACACTGTTTTTGCACCTGCATCATCCAGCTTGCTTACAAAAATTAGATTTCTGGCCAATGCAGGAATATGTAGAACACCCAAAAGTGTTCTAACTCTTCCACCTTGCAACTTCAACTTTACCTTTCCGTGACCAACAATTCTAGCTTTCCTGTCATCCCCCAAGAAGACATCACCACCATCATATTTCTCATACTCGTAGAACCACTCTCTATGGGGACTGAAGTGAAAAGATGCCCTTGAGTCAATCAACCATGCCTCATGATCTACATGTGTACTTGAAGAATCCAAGTACACATCCCACCTTCATCTGAGGTGGTTTTCGCCTTTGCAGAAGGAACCTCATCAGATCCCTTTCTTTTGTCAGGAGCTTTAGATTTACAATCCCTTTTAAAGTGGCCTTCCTTTCAGCATTTCCAAAACACCACCTTTATAGGTTTTCCTGGAGATTTACATCTCCCACTCGATGACTTATTTTTGTTTCTGTTCTAAGACCGTCCTCGTACAGAAAAGGCATCACCATTCTGGTTCTCCATATTTTTTTGTCTCACCCCCTCCGTCAGCGAGGCTGAGACTATTTCATCAAACTGCAAGGCAGTTGCATTGCTACCTATTGCAATAACCAGACTATCCCACGAATATTATAGAGAACACAACAAATTAATGCACTTATCTTCATCTGAAATTTTAATATCAATAAATGCTAAATGACTTACCACAGTATTACATGCGTTTATATTCTCTGTCATCTAGTCTCCATCTTTCATCCTTAGGTTATACAAATTTTTCCGCAGGAACAGTTTATTCACCAGAGACTTAGATTGGTACAAATTCCCTAACATGTCCCACAAAGCCTTCGTCGTAGCTTTCCCTGATACATTCAGCAATACTGAATCTAAGACACATAATCGTATTGTGCTCTTTACCTTCCGATCCAATTTCTTCCATTCTACGTCGGACACTCCTAATGGTTTAATACCCAGATCTACCATGATCCCCTGATCTTTATCCACCAATACATCCTCCATCTTAAGTTTCCAAACCTCAAAAATCTGACCATTAAATTTCTCGATCTATATCTTTCCACTGATCGCCATCTTCTTTTGCCACCAGAATCGATCTTGTAGCTCTCCCACTGAACAAGGTCTACCACAGGCCCAAGCAAAACCCCTTAGCAATAAAGGTGTCCCCTTGAAGCCAAAACAGCTTTGATACCAAATGTAGGTTTTAACCCTATATAAAAATTACCTGCATACGAATTCTAAAACACAGAAAATAAACAATGTGAGAGAATAACACATAAAAACACATATACATAAAGATTTTCCCCTGGATCCCAAAACCGGGACTACCAGCTTGATTTTTCATTATGTTCCTTTCAATGTTATAATACATATTTATACATGCTAAAGCATCCAATACCATGGACCGAAAACCATCGTGTCCAAAAACATATGCCAAAATCATGCACAAAACCATAGGTGGGTCTGCCCATCCTAACATAGGGTCCAAAACCAAAATTTTTCGAGGTGCTTCTCTAGACCCCATAAAGTGGGGTTATGGGTACACCTCAAACCCCTTGTGACCTGCCCCCGCTACATAATCGGCACAATGAAGGGGGTGCTCTTCCCCCCCTCTAACCCCTTGGTTAACTACGTAGGCTAGTCGTGGAAAGAATATAACACAAACCAACACTGTGGGCAGATATTGATTTGATTGTAACTGGAAAAACCATCCATAAATGAGAAAATTTTGCATCCGGAACATTCACCAATAATCTGGTTGATAAAAGGAGTAGGATAATTGTCCTTTGGACATGCCTAATTTACATCCCTATAATCGATGCACACTCAAATTGTCCCTTGTTTTCTTATCACGGAAACAACGTTGGAAACCCAGTTAGTAAGAGGTATAGGGTAAATGAAACCAGCATGCAAAAGCTTTTTAACCTTTGCTTTAATGGTAGTAGCTTTCTTTGGATGAATAGGTCGAAGCCACTGTCATACTAGTTTAACATCAGGATAAATTTTTTTCATGTTCAACAATATTAGAGCCTATACCTGCCATCTCCTTGTATGACCATGCAAATATATCTCAAAATTCATGAAAGAGAGTACAGTAATTATCAAGTTCTGATGGAGAAAAATATTTTTCGACGTGAATGTTTTCCACAACATTAGGTTTGCTTGAAATATCAATAGAAATCATTTCTTCAATATTTGACAGGTTTAACTCCAAATCTACTGTGTCTATGAAAACAAAATTCGAAAGGAAATCAATAACTGAAGGGTGGTTAAGTTCATTTTAATAATATTCGATGTCATCTAGAAGATGGGAATGATGATAATCTTCCCAAGGTTCTTCTCCTATCATCATTGATTGGACAATTCCTTCATCTATAGAAAATATACATGAAAAAGGATCCGAAGAAGTACCATATTCTAATGAATGGTCTACCCATACAATTGGTGAAAGTGGATTTAGGTTTGCTGCTCAAGCTAGAAAAATTGATTGCTATTCAAGCTCAATGGGGATTAGCAGCATAACTTTAGTATTACTATCAACTAGAAAAATTGTTGGTAATCCTCCTTAAATCAGATGATGTGGAGGAAATCATGTTGCAAATCTCTGCTCTTGCCACTCCGCCAAATTAGATGGTGACGGTAGCGAGGGTTGGATCCTTAAAGAGACCTACACCAACACTTTGAAGTGATAGCAGGGGTCGGTGTACCAACAGAATGCTTCCATTCACCTGAAAACTAGATGCAAAGAAGGCGAGCTGATCGATAATTGTGATTCCACCTTTATGAGGGAACGCAATCATATGAAAGTACGTGGAAACCACAACAACCATAGAATATACCCATGGTCTTCACAGTAAGATGTTGTAGTCGAGGGATCCATCAACTACCTCAACTTCAATAGTAATTGTTTTCCTTCCTAGTTCAATTTGCAGGTTACTCAAAATCCCACAAGGTGTATATGTGCATATGTCGAAAGCTTTTAACGTTGTTGATGATCTTGACAATGGGGGTGAGCCAAGTGTTTTCCAGCAGCTCATTGACATCATGCAAGTATATTCCCCCTTGTACATAATAGTTTAGTGAACATTCTTATTGAGAGCCTTTACTTGAATTAGGAAAGACAATATGTGCCCATAACTGTAGAGTATATTCCGCATGGTTAAAAAACACAAGATTTGAATCCATAGGGTCTATTCCACCAATTGTTGGTAGTAAAGCCTGCTCTTGGGAGGGACATTTTTGTAACACCTCGAGTGTTGACATAGCAGAAGGTGATTGAGCAAGGTATTCTACTATGTTATTTTTCTGAGCTACTTGAGCTCGAGGGCTAAATGTCGATTTATGCACAACTCCCTTTGGTGGTTTTATTGTCAATTCTGGCACAATAGGTGGTGGAATATTTTCATATGAAGTCGATGTCGAAGGATTAGGTTGAGTAGTGGCCTAATTATTCGAAGACGACGATGGATTTCCATAATATTTATTTCGTTTTGAGGCTTTGTAATGGAAAGCATAAGTACTTGGGATGTGGAAGCATGGTCTGTCGCAACCAAATGTATCTCCGGGTTTTGAAATGGATCAGTCAATACTACAGATTTGTTAAAAGTCTTTAGAAGCTTATAGACTTCTGAGCGATGTGGACAATTGATCTGAAATGGGGCACTTAAGGCTTCTTGTCATACTTACAAGAACCTCTCCCACTCCAAAGCTTATATATCCCCAAGATCTATGCTTATGATTGATAATTTGCAGAATTAAAAGAACTTGAAATAGGTGTATGCTTGTGTTTTTCTTTAACTGTTAAGTGCTTATGTTGATTTGTTTAAACTAATATGAAATGCGTATGGCACTAAATAAAGCAGTAAATAAGCAAACCATAGGAGACAACAATATAATATGGAGTTCACCCTGATATCTTGGGCTACATCTCCTTAGGCTCTAATCAACTCAATTAGACTCTTTGGGATTATGGGTGAATTCTTTTCAAGTTCCACATTCAACTCCAATAGGTTACGACTAAACCATGGGCTTAGAATACCATTTTTATCCCTGGCCATTTGGCTCTCTGGCTCTCGGCTCTCGGCTCTCAGCTCTGGCTCTTGGCTCTTGGCTCTTAGCTCCAGCTCTCAGCTTTGGCTCTGGCTCTGGCTTTGGCTTTTGCCTCTGAATCTAGCTCTTGGCTCTCGCTCTGGATCTTTGTAAGGAGAATAACTGCCTCCAACCTTTGGTGGCTTCCCTCTGTTCTCCTCTTATTGGCTTGGATTATTTCCAATGCGTGAGCTACCCCTGAGCCTCTACAAAACAATGGGATTTATCCCTCCGATGGCTCGAACTCATCGAGTCCATAAGAATCATGCCTCCAGACCCCCTAGACGGTTACCAAAACCTATTTCGTTCCCAAAAAACCCTTCCTCTGTGCTAAACCCTTTTGTCTGTTTCTTCACCTTCTCTTCTATGTTTTAATTTGTGTTTTCATGACACATTTTGTTTCATCATTTCTCTGTGGCTCTGCATCTCTTTTATTGGCCCTCTGGCTCACTAGCTCTATGTCTGGCCCTTTGGCTCATTGGCTCTATGTTTGGCCCTCTGGCTCTCTGGCTTTGTGGCTTTGTGTTTGTCCCTTTGGATCACTGGCTCTATGGTTCTGCATCTTCTATAATGCATTCCTGTTACAAAACACCCACTTACAACGTGACACAGGTGAACGGGAGTTGTTACAAAGAAAATACACAGGCGGGCTTTCTTCGGGTAAATTCCCGAAAATGGAACATAATAACCAATGAACAAGAAATTCATGGCAAAATAGATTAATCTAAATATCAAGGAACGATAAAATTGACACTATAACGTCGTTGCTTCCATGGTCCACATCCCTTAAGCTCCCCCAATCAGCGATCTCCGATCAGATCTTGACCGTTGATTCCTTTTCTTATCCAACGACTCAAAGTGCTCATCTCCATTGGCCTATCGCATATTGCGATGCGTAATGGCATGCGTCTTGGTGTTATGCTCCTCTGATCACCAATTGCATCGGCATATCGCTATCATTGATTGCACATCACATCATCACATGTAAACAGTCCTTTATATTGCACTACCCGATCGCCGATCACTGATCGCTGATATCAACACATCGCATATCAGCCCTCCACAATCCTACGGGTCCTCCCCTTGGGTTATGTACAATGTGATATTGTGATGTGCAAATCACAATCACATATTGCTGCATGCTTTAGCTTGCGGTAAGTCCGCTCCTTTGATTTTCCTCTGATGCAATTTCCTCTCAGGAACATGTATTTCCCTTAAGTCCCATTTAATGAGAAATTGCCTCATTTTCTAAGGATGTTGGGCAAATTTCATTTTACAAGAACTTCTTCATCTGAAGTCCATTTTAGCCCATCCAAATTGTGTTAGATTCAGAATGAAGAGATCTACACAATGAGACTATTTCCAAGGGCATCCTTTGACTTTCATTTTCCTCTATGAGGAATATTTTTAGACTTAGAGTCTATACTAGATCCATTTTTTATCACACCTTCCCACTAAAAATATTTTGGACTCTAAAAGACTGATATACTGATCTAAACAGTAAATGAGAGTCCCTCACCCTCTTCTTTCAGTCTCCATACACTTGCCTTGCATAGTGCCTTTGAAACAAATCCTTTGAACACTTCCTTCCTAGATGTGCTTGTCCTCCTGGGAAGAACTATTTTCCTCCTTGACTTCCTGCAGAACTCCTATTGAGAAGGTCACAAAAGGTAGTTTGAACTTCTATGCCTTGATCATTAATCCAAGGTGGCTCAAACCAATGTGAAGTTATATCTACTTCACAAAATTTTCATTTGTTCTTGTTTGACATACTATCAACAACAAATGTTAACAAGAATAGGATTACAGACAACAATTGGATGGCCTAAACTCCTGCTTCAACAAAAGAAACAGATTTTCACATCTTGTGAATTACCTCCATGTCTTTACATTTGCATAAAAATGATTGACTAGATAACAAGTCAACAAAACATGCCTTTAAAACAATTGACCCTTCAAGTCAAGCATGTAGAAAAAGAATTCTAGAGTTCTTTTTCAAAGATGAAACACTTCAT